>OMPJ01039378.1:0-11594 GCA_900312935.1 Carapus acus | reverse complement strand
AAGGCTGTTGCTACCGGAAGCAGGAGTACAACTAATCTGTTCCAGCACCTGAAGAATAAACATTCCGATGAGTGGGAGAAGTGTAACCAGCTACGAAACGAAGACGGCAGCGCTAGCACACCGGCTAAAAAGCAAATGACACTTCCTGAGAGCTTTACAAACTGTGTGCCTTATAATAAGAATGGAGCGCGTTGGAAAGCGATTACAGAGGCCATCACGTCTTATATTGCCACAGACATGTTGCCAGTTTATTCTGTTGAAAAGCGACGCTTTAATCACTTGTGGAAAGTTTTAGATGCAAGGTACGTTGTACCCAGTCAAGTATTTCGCTAACGTAGCGCTGCCTCACCTGTACACTGCCACTCGGCAAAAGATGCGCGCTGAGCTGGAGGAGGTGTCAGAGATATAATAAGCACATATTTTGTTTGTTAAAGATAAAAGTTTGTTAACATTTGTTTACCTGTTGAGTAGGCTATGTCTACCACAGGCATTTAAGCAACACGTTTAATGTTTTATTTGCACTATGATGAGATTTCTTTACACAGTAATCTCTGTTTAGTTATCTGTTCCTAATCAGATCATTTAAGGTACTGTGAAGTTGCTGTTGCACTTTTGAAAACTTGAAGCTTGAAATTGCTCAATGACAGAGCCTCATTTACTTCTAATTTTGGATCGTTTATATGCATTTTTACTCTGAGGACAACCACAGCAATAAAGTTGCACTTTGACAATATGTCAGATGTCTGCAGTTGTTTTGAAGTGCATTGAAAAAAAAAAAATCGAAAAAAATCGAAAATCGAATTTTTCTTTAAAAAATCAGAGATTTTTTTTTGAGGCCCAGCCCTATATCGGTGGGCCGATATTATCAGACATCTCTAGTAATAGCATGTGTAATCCCATAAATAATAAGTAAACATGGCACGTGCCAAAAATCTGTTATTACAACTCGGCGTCGCTTTCAGAGCGACTCCTCCCTCCCTCCCTCTGCCCGTGTCTCACTTGAGGATTATTCAGATTGAGGACGAGGAGGATACGCACACGCTGCTGTCGGTGAGGGAGACGGTGTCGGCGTCGCTGGACATGCTCTGCTGCTCACTGTCGTTGGCGCTGGTGGCGGGAGCCACGGCGTAGCCGCTGTTGACGTAGTAAGGGTTGGCCGGCTCTCGACACGGCGCGTGCCTGCCAGAGGAGGGAAAACAAACGTGCTGAGCCGTGACGTCTCCGGCGAGGTGAATTGGCAAAACAGTGAGGCGGTGCAGAACAGATGTTGATGTTTGAGACATATTGTCGCATTTGAAAAAGCTGACGGGTGAAGTGGGGGATGTAAACAGATGTGAGGGGCTGGACTACATCCACAGCAGCTTCCATACTTGGCTCTCAGGCCAAGGACGACAATATTTTTCAGTTTCATAGAACACACTCTGGATTTACCAGCCAGTAACCTTTCATTTGAATAAACTATCGTTCCCAGGCGTGAGGGATATATCATTGATATTATTCCGCAAACGTCCCTCCTCTTAAATCAGCCATAGAAAAGGATAAAACCACAGACTGGGCTCACGATTTCTACCCATTTCTTTGTCTTTGCGGTGGCCTTTGCGGCGAGCCAAACCTCAGCTCCTCTCTGCGTACGGAACCAATGTCCACCCGTGTCCCCCCTGCTCTGCGCGTCCTCACACAAACAGAGCTCCAATTAAAGCGCCGGCGCCTTTACGAGCGGCGCCGTGTTTGACAGCGTTTCGCTGCCCTCTGAGAAACACGCCGCCATCCTTCAGAAAGCCTCTAAACAAAGGCTGACAGGCTCCGTCCGACCCAGTCAATGACTCCACCACTCTGCTCTACATATTTCTTACAGGCTTTGTACACATGAATTATAGATTTTGGCATTCGCTTCTTCTTTTTTTATTTAAATTGGAACTCCCCGAGGCTTTTACTTCACACTTTCTCCCTGTTTGGAATGCAGCGGCTTGCTGGCCGAGTTCAGCGCGAAACCTTTGCTACCAAATGATTTTCATTAGCATTCGCATTCTGCGGCAGTGAATAATTTTGGCGCCGCGAGGACTTCTGTCAGACAACAAGTGGAGCCTACTTAAAAAATGGTGTTTAGGAATTGTGCGATCGCATGAGGCAAACCTTTCTAAGAATGAGAAATAGGGATCAGGGAGGTGGAAACAAATTGATGGAGCTGAAGTGATTTTTGCGAGATAAGCCTGACGCGGGAGCAGATTCCTCCAGCGATACTCGCGACTCAGTCAGGAATTTCTTATCGTCGCACACTGATCCAACTGTTGCGGTATCTCTGAAACACAGACTGGGGACATTCTTGACCCCACTCATTCAAAATCTTCACATTTTGCTTGACTTCATGTTGGTACCAACAACAGATGACACAGTCGCGCCATCCCCCAACCACCCCCACCATTTTTTCTCACTGATTTATCAATACCAAAACGCTGTTGTATAAATTTCAGAGCATGTGTGGCGCTTGTTGCGTATTTCTCATTCTAAACGATTCTTAATCATTCACGCAGAGATCACAGTCGGGCGGTAGCCGCGCCCATCGGAGCAGCTGCGGAGAGCCGAGCCTTTGAAGCCTTTTCAGGCTCTCGGCTGAACGCGAGCAAGGCTGAGCGGTTAACATTTCAAAAATCCTCATCAAACGTTAATGAGTATATAGGTCACCCTCTCAAGGCGTTTCGTTTCTCTGAAAGGCAAATCTTTTGTTGTGGACCAAATCCTTTGTTGGCGGTCGAGTTCTCTGTTTTGAGGAAACCAAAGCGGTAACACAAGAAATACATCTGAAAAATGCTCTCTGAGAATTTCCCAGCAATGCTCCGTTTTGCAGCACGCGTTAAACTAAAAAACTGCACAACACTGATTGTTGATTCTGCGTTGAGGGACTCAAATTGTGGTCTCAACTCTCAGTTAAAAAAAAGAAGCGCAATAAAACAACAACACAACAAGCTAACGCTAAGCTAACAATGCACAGGCAACTAATGAAATGTATATTCACTTCTGTGAGCCGGCCATTGTACAAATTTCTACAAAAGAATGAATTAATGCGTTTCCACTGTGCCAAGGAGAGGCAACGTTCTTTATAAGCCTTTTAAATTTAAGTTCGTCATTTAAGATTTTTTCATTATCCTGTATTGTCCAGTTTGCCAACATTGGTGTGTGTCTGCATTAACAAGTCAAATGTGTCTGCCTCTCTTGAGTAAAAGCACGAAACATGAAAGCACTCCCTTTACTTTAAATTAAGTCTGCAGACTCTCGTCAACCATAAACCAGGCTGCCAGTCTAAATATTCTCTGGCTCACCCTTACAAAGCAGAACACACCGACACCTGAAAGTCAGCCAGCCACTACAAACACAACCTTATCTGCTGACCACAAATTTGCTCAACCGGAGGAGTCAAACGTTTCGCTCAAGGGCGCTTCAAAAATATACAGCGGTGACTGCACCGTGTTGAAAAATGTACAAGTATCGACTTAAATCGCCTTCCTGTGTCGGGAGAAAAAGAAAAAAAGATTCAACCTGCAAGGTTGGCCCTGTAATTCAATACCGAGGAGAACATTGTGTATTCCAGAGCAGCAGCCATGTCCGGTAGCCTTGCATCATTCTCTCAGGCGGCAAGGAGACATAATTGTGGTGTGTTAAAAGAAAAAATAAGGGAGCATGTCGAGTCAAAAAGGTGAAGACTTGCCAGAAGGCACAGGAGATATTACCTGCCAAAATAAGATTGGAGGAAAAAAAATATCTTGTAACACAAGGATCCACACAACCAACAAGTACACACCCCGATTATGGACGGTGAGGGAAGAGTAGAAAGGATGAATCGACCTTTAATCAGGAAGTTCTGACGCATCTAAAAAGTGTAGCTAATGTGAGTAGGGCAAAGGTAGAGATCAGAGTGACACGGCTGAATTTCTCACGAAAATGAAATTCATTTCAGCACAAAGGGGCCTCTGTTTTAATGGACACACACCAGGCCGGCAAACAGGCCTGGCACCTGCACCGCAATGTACGCCCTCCATTCTGTTCCCTGGGAAATCAGATATGTTAAACCCTGCCAGCGTTTGCTTTGCGTCCCTCCGCGCTGATGAAATGACTGTGGAAAAAAAACCAACAACAACAAAAACAAGTATCCTTACATTCCAGAGGTCATTCTATACGCCTACTCGTTCAAAACCAGCCCGCGGGTTACTAGGCTGCCGCTCTCCTCTGTCTTGTTTTTGTCTTGAGGAACCGGCATTAGTATGAGGAGCGAGACGCAAAAAAGCAGCTATCGACATCAGTCATTCGATAGTCGGGGCGAGCTGTCGATGGGGATGGAGCAGAAGGAGAGGATCAAATACTTGGAGTTTGAAGGGGGGCAAGATGAATTAGTAAAGCACCTGTTTTTACAGAAAAAAAACCCCACTCTGAACTCAAACAGAAAAAAAACCCGTCCGGCGAGAGAACATTCACCTCCTATTTCAACCCCCTGCCGATGAGTAAAGCAGCTCCTGCAACCTCTGACACCTCCTCCCCATCACAGCGAGAAGCCGAGGGTATTTAGAATCACTTCACACACCGTCTTCCTCTCATCTCTTGCCGTCTCTTGTGCCGCGCTCGCGCTCCTTTTTTTATTCGAGGTGGTGTGGGGGTTGCGGGTTTATTTCTAATTCAGCAGTTTGCAGAGGAAAAGGCTGTGTAGTTAGAAGGCTGGAGTGAAGGTTTGGAGATGGCTGGGAGGATTTACCTGTACTCGTGACTGTCTTGGTATCGTGGGCTGCTGGCAACGCGCTGCGGTGCCGTCTCCATTAGCAACTTCTGAGTCAATCGGTTGCTTGGAGTAGGGTCGCACTCGGACGGCTCGTCTAGCTCTTGGTCACATCTCCATTCCTCGTATTCATTTAACGTGGGTAAGTAACCCGATAGCCCCTTTCCGTTCCCGGACGCAGAGCTCTGGTCGCTGTACAACTTGGGGCTCTCCCCTCCTGTCCGGGTGTATTCCAAATATATGTCCGATTTAAGGAACAACGGATACGTGTTCTCCTCCATCATAGCCTGAATCTCAGTCTGAGCCTGGTCAAACATGGCCGGATCGATGTGAAGCCTCATCACGCAGTCTTTGATGAAGCTCTTGGTGGCCGGTTTGATCTGTCTGGACACAATCCCATTGCAGTCCAGGATGTATTTCTTGTAGATCGCCTTCGCCAGCTTGACTTTCTTCTCTTCGTTGCCTTCGCTAGCTTCCAGTTTGCGGAAGCCGCTGCAGGCAAACCAGAAGTCCAACATGTCCGCGCACTCCTCCTGCTTGAGGAACGTCCTAAATAGATGGATACCATCCTGGTCGTCCAACAGGGAGTGGAGGGATTCGGCCCATTTTAGGTAGGGAGGCGTAGGAGAGGCGCTTCCCTCCGGCTCGTAGCCCAGGTCCAAGTCGGGTCGCCTGGGCGTCGCGACGGAGGCCTCATTTTTCAGGTTCTCGCTCTTGGAGGAGAAGACGAGGTTGCTGTACTGGCGTCCGTCTCTGCACACGAGCTCACCCTCCTCCCCGGGGACGGGAGGTCTGGGGGCATCCTCAGTGAAACTGCCGCCCAGGTCCACTGTGTAGCCCCCCTGGTCGCTCACGCTCATAGTCACTGGGTCCATGTAGCGCGTCCCCGCCGAGACCACGCAGCAAAACACACAGATCCAGACCTCTACTTAAACTTCTGCAATTCAACTTCTCCTGCAAGGGGAGAAATACATCATGAGTTTGAATGCATCGAAATCTCCAAATGTAGACCAATTCTACCATTTACTGAAGATTGGAGTGGCCACACTGACCAACAAAGACAGAGATGAAGAAGAACCACCATCGTCAACACAATTGTACTCCTTAATGTCGGTATTACACTTTATGATCAGAAATCTGATCTTGGAATTTGACTTTCTCCTCATTTATTAGACACGGTTCAGTTCCCAGTACATATTCCATGATGTTCCTCTAAGAATTTTTAAGGGAGATTTGAGGCTAAACATATGTTCAGTTTCAAACTGCTTATTTTATTTATTTTCTATTTTATTTTATTTTATTTTATTTTATTTTATTTTATTTTATTTTATTTTATTTTATTTTATTTATTAATTGCTTGTTTCTACTTTTTAATACTGTTTTTTAATGTTTTTGTTTTTAGCTCCAGTGTTTCCTCATTAGGTGGTGTTTTTCTCACCTGGATCCTCAGTGCCTTGCCATGTCACGTAGTTTTTCACTGTGTGTGTGTGTGTGTGTGTGTTTGCGTATGCATGGGTCTATATGTGTGGGTGGGAGGGACGGGGTTTCATGTTTTTAATGCTTTAATGTTCTTTGTTGTGAAGCACTTTTGTGCTGCATTTATTGTATGAAAAGTGCTATATAAATCAAGTTCGATTGATTGATTGATTGATAGAAGCAGTATGAGCCACCTCTCAACCTTTTCCTCAAAGTTACGCAACCAGAGGTTAAATCTGTATTCTTTCAACGGATACACATTTGTATTGAAGTTCCATCCAACTAGTGCTTAATTTATCATCGCTTAAAAAACGTAGCATTAACTGTGAATAATTTCAAATCCCTGAAATCCAATTGAATACAGCAGTAATCCCAAGCACAAACTGCCTTCTGTGAGGCGGCACGGTGGTTTGGTTGCTCTTTAATTAAGTAGCAGTGAGTTAAATTACGATGTGTGTGGTAAAGGTTGTGTAATCCACACCATGAGTCAGAGCTGTGGCAATATTTGGGCCTGAGGCCGCTTCCTACTGTGCAATGGCATGAATGGTGTTTTTATACCATGCAAATACTATTTTTTCCCCACACGCATAGGCGTGACTTTATACTGCGCCTCAAGATGCGATGATATCAATACTGGGGTGTTATGGTTTGAATTTTCACAGATACATCCAGTATGACTACGGCAAATTTGCAGATTGTCTGTTTGATATTCTGTCTGAATGGCATGGCCTCCGCACACATGTCACGAGGTGACGCGCGGGGAAATGGCGCCGTGATGCTTTTAGGAGTAAGTGTCTTGTTCAAGGACGTTTCCGGGTTTCTGCGTGCGAGTCTATTGTCCCCCTGCTTTCCTGTTTAGAGAAAGAAAGCGCTTCTCGGGTTCTCAGCAAGCACAACAAACCTATGTGCATGATATAGACCGCAAATGTATTATTGATCAGTAACTATTCTGTCATTAACAGCGCAAATTTACAAATCATGCAGTGGCAGTGTAGCAGCTCTTTCCTATCCACACTTATGCTTCGAAACATTCAATACAACACCTACTAATATGTCACATCTGTATTGTACATGTTTAAATTTGCATTTTGATAGACCTTACCAATCGTGATGGTAAAGGGAAAATTGCTTTTTAGGTCACTTAAAGGGATAAAGACTCCAAATGGCAGGGATAAAGACTCCAAACGGCATAGAATCAACTTTTTACAGTCGCTGTTAAAGTGATTCCACTGGAAATATTTTCATTGGTTACCATGACTCTCCCTTTAGGGCACACCCACTCCCTGTCTTTTCCAATATGGATATAAATCATTTTCCAGAATGGAGGATACAATAAAGGCACACTTCTAAAAAGCATTGGGTCAGGCCTGTTGGACTAAGATTAGAGAATCTGATTTTTTTTGCCCAGTATTACTCGGATGCGTACCCAATTTATCCAAGAGAAAGTCCGAGTACAGTTGGGAAAATGCGCTGGATGAAATTGACTTTATTATGGTTTTTAGTATGAATCATTAAAACACAAAACCACAGTAATATTCAAGCATAGGATACCGCCTACACACTGCATACAACACAACGCACTCGCTCACTGCGCTTACACGCACTAAAGCACTCGTGGGACTACAACGTGCTTCTGGCAGCCGTTTTAAGAAAGGTCACGTTAAATTGACGGCCTGGAGTCATCCCCCTCTCTAATAAAAACACCACTCAAAATAATCGATCACTAACGATTGATGAGGGCTTATAGCGGCGGCTAGACTGCCAAGCCCGCTAGGCTTGCACGCCGTTAAGTCCGCGGCATTGTTTAGCGCATTCGTATTTAAATCAGGCGCGTCGTTGTGCGGTCTCAGGTGTGCGCGCCTTGATCGGAATTTGTTTTAAAAGGCTTCGATCGACCACGGGCCAATCAGAAGCCTCGGCCGGCGCCTGTCCGTTAGCGCCGCTATATAAGCACGGTGGCTAACGCAGCGCTTTGAAGTGAGCCTCACATCACATTCATGTCTTGGCCTCTTCCACGGCAGCGGCGAATGGGGGAGGGGAGCTCGAAACAAACTCCGTGTACGTACACACACACTCTCTCTCTCCCTCACACACACACTCTCGCTCTCACACTCGCTCACTCACACACTCCTCCCAGCCAGGCCCCTTCAGCAGCCGACGGACAAGTGCACAACTTTGTCTCTGTATTTACATATATCAAAAAAATCCAATCCGCGTTCGCCGAACTACGCCAACAACATACGCGCGCAAACCTTCCGCTGAGAGGACGCGGAGATAAAATAGATCTGGCACCGATTTCTAAATCGATTTATAATAAAAGAAAAACGGCTTGCAAAAGGCGATGTGCACCGGATCGACCGCAATCCCAATCTGAGCAGGCTAAAAGGGAGAGAGGGAGAGGGCTGACAGAGGGAGAGGGAGGGCAGAGAAAAGTGACATGTACTTAACCGGTAGGAATCTTCTCGCTCCGTTCGGGTGCATCGAGGAATGGCAGCGGCACAGGTCGCCGTGAGCGGTGTCATAGGTGCGGTATGGAGGAGTTTAGAAATACAAATCACAAAGACAACAGTCCGCTTTCCTTCTCTCCATGGCTGTGTGGCTCGCTGTGTGTGCGGAGCTCCGGTAGAGCCGAGGAGGAGGCACAGCGCCGCCCCCGTCCGCAACGCAAAACGCCACTTGGTGCCCCTCTGATACGCTCCTTTTATTATTCACTCCTGCTTTTTCATGGAAAAGCTCCAGAAACAAAGGCTTATTCCTAAACCCCCTATCTATGGGAGCCAGGTAGAATATAAGCTTTTGTCACAGATAATCCTGAAATACATTGTGCAGTTCAAACGATAGTTGTCCAGCAGCAGAATATGTACAATTTTATCATTTGCTTGTATTTCATCCAATACTTTCTCATTGGTGCCTGGTTACATAGTTTCCATAGTTTCCTCTTGGTTACTTATTTGTTCTCTCTACATTGAATTACCATCATTGTTATGGTCACTTCTTAAAACCTCACTTTGCTTCGCAATGCTTAACCTGTGCACACCATATAATAGCAAACTTTAATGGCTCCTTGTCACACTTGTATTATACAGTCTCACATTATGATTTGCGGCATAATCAGATTTTTTTGAAGTAGCGCATTTGGCTTTGATCATGTTTAGTATCTGTGTGCATCACGCGCTTTCCTGCCATAAAGCTCAACCATCTACTCTTAAAGTTAGATTTTTTCCCCATTTTATTACAAGGAAGCCGCCTGTGATGGCAAACAATATTTGACGATTACCCTCTTTATGAACAGTACAGTAGACTTCTAAATGGGGCAGCACAAAATATGGTAACATATCAAACAAGCATTTCATGACAGTTTTGCAAAGTACAAGTTTGCAGTCCACTCCTTATTTTCAAAGTAGAAGCCCTTTTGAATCCTAAAAACAAGAACAAACTAAGAAGTGTCAGGGCTCCTGGATTGGCATTAAGTCCAAGTGAGGTCAGAAATGAAAGGTCAGTCCCATCCATTTTATTAGCGGGGTGACATTTAATATTACGCACTGGGATTTCTGAATCCTGTTCCAACGACAACCAGCCCAATACCCAGAGCTAATGGTTTGCTGTACTGAACACACCCCTTAGGAAAATCTCCCTCATTGGCAGTAACTTTCCATCGTTCCAAGTCAAGGAGACATCAAATGTAGCAGGAACAGAGACTGTTGTCAACATTTGTGGTTCACCTGCAAACCACCCAGGCAATTACTGTGTAATCACAAGGCTTTACTCAGCCCCAAGATGAATAGAAACGGAACACCATAAAAACACAAGCTAATCTGATGATGTAATTAGATCCAAATGCTTCCGCTCAGCAAGTTGAATGGGTCTGTGTATTTCAGGCTCGGTCTTATCTGACTTGTAGGACTTCTTATCTTTACAGAGTTACAGATAATCAGGCTAAAAATGTGGCGGCCCTCCAAGATGCATTTCTCCCTCCAAGACAAGAATGATGAGTGACCGGCTGTTCTAACCCCACATTCTGAAGCGCGAAACCACGGCCAAGCAAATGTACAACGCAGCAGATACAATGGAGGCTACAGCAACAAATAAGGAGACGTCTGCAGAGAAGGAATAGCAACATTATTCTGTTATTTTTTCTTGTAAATGTCAGACAGATGATTTTGAATAGTTTGAATCAGTAAATCTACATTATGTGACAGTCTCTTTCTGAAGAGAATTGTATTAAAAAGACAACAACTGGGGGAAATGCTTTCTCCAAAGACCTAAAGAGCGTGGCAAAACCAACACATACACGGCTTTAATGCAGAGATTCCCCTAGCCAATCCCCAAAAGTCAGAGCTCCATCCCGTTAAAATTCATGGTGTGACTTAAAGCAGTGAAGCTCCAGAATGATTTCCATGCATCTCAACCAAGCCCAGGCAAATGTGAGCGGGGATGGAAAGTTCCACTATCGGTACGTGAGATGAGGCAAACGGATTCCCACCAAGAAAACTGCATCCTCGGTGGTACTCGCATCCCAGCGCGCCCCAGCCTGTGTGTACGTCGTGCATATATGCATATATTCATGCATATTTTACCTTGAGTTTTAACGTGTTCCCGACGCATCCCCCTGCACTGTGTCCCTTTATCCAGGATTCCATCGCACCGTCGCCGAGTAGCTCGTATGGTGGTAAAAATAGCCGTCCTCTCAGCCCAAGGTATCCAACAGGCTTCACCAATGGAGAATCCCACCATGACAGTCTGTCTGTTCCATCCATTTGATCCTGAAATAGAGGACGTATTTGTTAGGTATTTCAGTTTTCACTAATCCAGGGGTCACCAAAGTGGTGCCCGCGGGCACCAGGTAGCCCTCAAGGGCCTATGGAGTAGCCCTCATTGCCTAGTCTAAGACTAGCAACAATCTTTAAGGAATTTTCATTGAGAGTTTATTTTTGAATTATTGTCTCTGAGTGAATTATGATGGTTCATAAATACTGTGTAGAGCTATACATAAGTTGAAAGTGAGGGTTAGGGTTAGGGTTAGGGTTATCAACCTCTGAAAAAATGAGGAAATTCGTCACAAGTAGCCCTTTGTGTCACTCAGGGTACTATAAGTAGCTCACAGTGCCAAAAATGTTGATGACCCCTGCACTAATCAAAGTAACTTATTAGAAATCCAACGTAATATCGGAGGTATTTTGTAGAAAACTAGTTTGACTGAAGTGTGTTCATGGAATTCCCTGGTGGGATATGATTGTAGGTGCAACAAAGAAATTTCTTTATTGACTTCAGATAACTTGAAATTAGAGATGTCCGATAATATCGGCCCACCGATTTTATCATCCCGATATTAGCATAAAAATGTAATATCGGTATC
>OMPJ01039377.1:0-62118 GCA_900312935.1 Carapus acus | reverse complement strand
TGTTTGTGGGCCGTCGATGCCACACGCCGTGGCCCGCGATTCTCCGAAGAGCCCAAAGAAAGTGTGAGTTAGATGACGCTGCACGTTTGTGTGTGTTGATGGCGGACGCGCAAACATCTGTGCGCCACTTACCTTTGTGCCCACATGTTTGTGTTGGGTCGTTTACCCCGACCCCGAACCACACGCACACACACACACACACACACACACACACACACACACACACACACAAACACACACACACACACACACACACACACACACACACACACACACACACACACACACACACACACACATACACACACACACACACACACACATATGCAGACACACACAAAGACATACACACACGCACACACACACACACACACACACACAAGCACACACACACACACACACAAACAAACACACACACACACAAACACACACACACACACACACAAACACTGCAATTATACAATGATACGGCCATCTCTGTTTTCTTGCCATCAGTAAGAACATAATTTGAGTTGCAGGACTGATGTTTGACGGCAATTTTCGTCTTTTGATCTTTGTGCTCAGACAGTTTGGACTGATGTCAAAGAATTTGTAGGAACTGAAATTGTGATTAACTTATGATAACACTTAATGAAAATATAACAATGAATGATGCTGGAGTTTCATGTGAGGAGGGTACTTTGAATGAGAATAAGCACTTTGAATGGCTCTGATTTGATGCAATCCTGTGACCTATGTGTTTTTGTCGTAACGAGCATGTGAGACCTGTGATGCTATTTTGTCATTTAATGATGTTCTCCACAAACTGAATCATGCGGGAACATGATTGTATGAAACCAGTTCAATTTCAACAGGATGACATCCTTCATCCTCTGCCTGTTTACAAGTAGCTCCTGTCCCAGCCCCCTCAGTGCCGGCCAATATTTTGCTCTGCAGCAGTTGTTGTGCCCTCTTGCCTGCCTACTTGGCAGACCGCGTAGCTGCCAGAATTTGCCCAATTCTCACTGCCAAGTTCAGCTCTCCTTGAGTTATCCTCCATGCAAATTGTTCCTGACCATGAGCCCTCCTTTGACCGCTGTTGGGCTGGCTTGGCATTTTTGCATTGGTTGTCCTGTTAGCCTTTTGTTGACTACAACTCTCACTTTGCCATATAAACACTGTTTACAAGATGATTCCTCCAGTGAGTCTGTGTCCAAGCCGGTCTCGATCTGGCCACTCCACCCCCGCAGCAGATGTTTCTCTATAATCTCACGTCTATAATGACGTGTGCCACATGCTCGCTGTCGAATTGGGATTGGGGATTTGGAAGTGCAACTCCTCCTTGATGCTTTTTTCTTTTCATTGTGGAAACAACCATTCGGATTCTTGCCAGCTGGCATTTCCACGAACCAGCCTCTACATCTGCATCTCCTCCAGCCCTACAGCTGTGTGTCTGCCGATGGTCCCTGCAGCAATCGCGAGTCAACCCCACTGGTCTGGATTTATCAACAGTATGACAGAAAAGGGCAGAATATGGGAGTAAATCAGATTCAAAGCACATCGGGCAGTGTGTGTATGTATGCATTTGTGCCATCATCCATCATGTCAATAACTAACAGGACCGCTTGGAGAAAAAAAGGTGACATTCCCCCCATGGAGAGCCGCTTGTGACTGTTCCTATAAATTTGTGATTATGATAAAGCCTTTCTGTCACAGCAGTAACTCAGACGTTATTTGATTTTCCACCTGTGCTTCTTCTCTACCTTTATTTTCCCACTGGTAAACAATTTCAAACCAAAAGCAGTGCTATAAATCAACACAGCGTTGATAAGGACTGATATTTCCTATTTACCGTTAATCCCTATGGCAAATGTGCAACGAGTACTGCAGCAGTCTGACTCAGAGTGACTCCTACCTGCCTCCCTTAGCAAATCTATAATCTATGCCTGTATTGGAGCACTTTCCCCCTAGTAAGTCCGAACGCTGCTACTGCTGAATACCCAATTCACCCACGAGACCAAAGGTGGACTCTAAAGCTATTGCAGTACACGCCCACAGGGTGTAGCCTCCCCTCTTAACCTAGCAGCTCAAGCACTGCAGCATACTAAAGTCTCTCCCTGTCCTATCTACTTGATATTCCCTTCATTCTGCAGTGTGAGAGGCAGAACAAAACACACCATACTGTATCTATCCATACTGGGGAACATTGAAAATGAAGCCTTGTTTGCCACTTCCTCAGCCGATACGAGAGAGCGCCAGGCACTCTAAGATGCACCAGGCAAAGCATAAGTCTGAATCATCCTCCCGAGACTTCCATCGTGGTTGTCGCAGCTCGATCTGCCCTTGGGCCAGGTGCTGTGCTCTGCTCCGTAGCAGCCACTCTTTTTGTTTTGTCAGGCGTTATCATTTGAAGTTAATGAGGATTCCAGGAGCCGACTTAATTAAAGGATTTTCCTCTCAATTCTTCTGTGAGCCGTTTCAGGTGTAGACTTAATTTTTGGAGTAAATCACCTTGTCAGTGCTATCGTTTCTTGTAATTATAACATGCAATGCGGTAATTAATGGGAAGTTCTTCACGCAGAACAATGTTATATGACTGACCAAATCAGGTCTTGCTTTTTGTGGTTCTTAACACACATTCAGGGAAGCGCAACGCTACGCCATAATATGACAGCTAAATCAAATATTTGAGAACGTACTGAAAGAAATAATTGTGAGTAGCATGTGCATTTTAATACAAATTCAGGGGCGTACAGTGCAGCTGCCTATCTTTTGTTCTGTGCCTCTCTCTCACTGTAGAGACACAGAGGGAGGAAGGAAAGCATTGACCTCAAAGGAGCACAGCTGACCTGACAGAGCTCTGTCAAAGAGGCAGCCATGTGGAGAGGAAAGCTGCTGGTCTTTCTAGGTCGCTGAGATCATGTGAGTGCACAGCGGTGCTGCGATTTATGCAGTTGGTGCTCAAGAGTAGAGTACGAGTGAAGAAGGCTGGATACAGACGCGGTTTATTTATATAGTACCAGTCTTAACTACATGAATACAGCAAATTTGTGAATAGCTACAAAAGGAAATAGGGATACAACACACATACATATTACAGTCACAAAAAACGTCCGTTAGGCGTATCAGCCGTCACAAATTACTTCTCAAAATCTAAGGGTAAAGATGTGATTGGGTCGGAAACTGGGAACAATTAAAACATGAATTGTGGAGGCAGTAGAGGAATTACAGGTAACTGATATTGAAAAAGATTACCTGTATACAATACAGCCCTTAAAAAAAAGAGAGATTTCATTAATGCACAAATTAATCAAAAACATTCTCAGGTATGATAAAGCCGAAAGTACAGAGCACACATTGATTGTGAAGACGCCCACATAGTCCAACAATTCTAGAGGTGAAGAGGACTTAGTGCTATAGATGTAAAATGCAAAAGCAGTTCAAAAGCAGTCAGAAACAGAACAAATTATTTAAACCCCAAAACCTCAAAGGGTCTGATCTCTGCTAATAGCATTAAGGATCCCTGCATGGGTGGATTAGCGGAAATGTTGAGGAATGATGTAGAATGCAGTCACAGAGCAAAAGCAGGTGCTTCCACAGATTCCACAAAAATCAGCGCCACTAATTTCACATTCATGTGTCCTGATTCATCCTGAGCAGGTGACGTGATGCTCAGTGGCTGGGTGGGACATGACTGGCCAGCAGAGACGACCAATCTTGCGGCAGCCTTGGACTTCCAGGCATTCCTGGCATTTGGGCGCGTGCCCCTGCTGCTTTTTTTTTCTTTTCCAATTTACGCTACACTATCACTTTCAGCCCTCCCCTGCGGAGGAAGGACAGACTCGTAGAAACAGGTGAGGGACAAATGAAAGCAGGGGAACTTTCACCCCCTGCCATATCCAAACAGTCTCTTCTTGAAGAAGGTGTTACATCAGAGATGTCCATTCCCTCCCACCTGCTGTATTGCCTTGTGAAAGAATTTGTCGTTTTGTGTTGTTTCAGCTACTGACTTGGATTGATGAAGTTATTTTGTTTTTAGTTTTGTTCATTGCTTGTGTGAAATTGCCAGTCACCCAGAAGTTGTTGTAAGTAACGTTGTTTTGACCAAAGTATTAATCGTGAGGGACAAGGTTTAACCCATCTTTAGAATTCAGAGGCACATTGAAAAGCACCTTTTTCTTGCAATGTTGTAACATGAGGAGAAAACACAATTATTTCAAAAACAAGAAAAACAGTGTGTTAAAAAAAGTGTGAAAAGTGCTTTTCTCCTTCAGGAGATGAATAAAGTCTCTTCCCTCTTTTCTCTCCCTTTATTTTGGGTTTGAGCACCAGAGCAGAGACCATGCAGATGTCTCTCGTTAACACTCTTTTTTTTTGGCAATAACCTCCATCTGGGCGGTGCGTCTCTGCTTTTTTCATGATTTTGGTGGCACAGCACTTAGCACAGCTCCCCCGTGGTGCTGAACTCAGGACTCGTCTGTGTGGAGTTCACATGTTGTCCTCCAGCTCCAGCTCCAGCTAATGCTGCATGCATAATGAATGTGTGTTTTTTATGCATGGCTTCCACATTATTGTGATGATGCTCGTTTGCACCTCAGCAGCAAGCGAGTGAAAGTAGAAGCAGCACACTGATTCCAATGGAAACCACGGGAACGGCATTTCATGTGAACGCTTCGAATCTCCCTGATTTTCACACCTTTGTCATATCAAGGGCTCAGAATTAACACTAACAACTTCTGGCTGATGAGACCAAGTAATCAGTAATCGTTGCACGTGAAGGCTTTGACGCACTGCATGAACATCAATGAATATTGTGTGTTGCCTGTTTTGCTATTCACTGTTGCATGGGCTGCAGGAGCATCGTGTTTAGTGCAGCCCTGAAAGTTTCACACTTGAGTAAGAAGAAAATGTCATTTTCACCAGTGTAAGCCACTGCTCTGTTATAATTATAATTTCTATTTCTTGTGTCTTTTTTTGGATGAAACCCCCTGATGGAACCCAAAGAAACAAAGCAATATTTAAATCCCTTTTCTGACTGACTTTTCAGGAACTGGCGGCGGTGAATTGCTAAGGCTCCTCGGCTCACTTATATCCCCTGGCACCGCTCAAAGTTATTAACCTGGGGTGAATTAGAACACACCCCGGCATTAATTGGACCAGTTCAGAAACAGAAGGTGAGAGGATAAATCACACAGACTTGGTAAACACACATGGAGTCTGTTTATTGATTTATGCATGAATGGTCCAGAAAGCTAAATTTTGGGCAAACATGCAGTGTTCTGCGCGATGTGGTGACACTGCTGCAGAATTCTGTGGAACTTGATGATCTGATGGAAGATGAAACAAACACGGCTGGGCCACTTGTGTTTTTTATGTTACTGTATTCACATCAGATTCTTCAGTTGAGACAGGTTTCAGGATTTAGCAACATCATGATCAGGATATATTGTTGTACAGTCGTATCAGTGCTTGTCTGTCATACTTCTTTTTTGTGTCTGAGACATTTGGGCTGATTTGATTAAATTGGTCTTATTTGACATTGAAATATCAAGCTGTTAAAAACGCACACCAATCAGAAAATCTTTCAAAATGCTTGCTTGAAAAAGAGGAGGAAAATAAAAAAAAATAAAAAAAAGAGTAATTTCTTTGAGGGTACCTCATGACCACTTGTCCAGAACACAGAGGGATGTAGACGGCCCTGGTTTATTAGAAATGCTCGCAATGTCAAACAATATACTGGTAGATAAAAACAAAGACACAGACCCTCATGGGACAGTTATCTCCATAAGGAAAAAATGGTTTACCATTTCTGTCACTTTAGGAGGGGAAATTTCAGAGTATTGGGGCTGCACACGCTAAGTTGCAGTCCTGATGGGGTCGGGATTTGATGTCTTGCCTCCTCAGGCTTGATCCAGCCACCCGGTTTCCATTTTATGCATTTAGGAGGGAAGCTGTCCTGTGCCACTCAGAAAGTGGCAGTGTGACATTTTGAAAGTCCATGTACCTGATGTTGCCCTGCCTCTGCTCCCTGTGAGCCTCAGAATAGCTGCTGCCTCTTGAAGTTTGGTATGATCACCGACTTTTCTCCCTTTAGTCTGGTTTTGAGCACCAGGCTGCTCTCAGTTTTCCTCATTAAGTATGATGCTTCCTTCTCCATTCAGTCTTACCTGCTCCATCTTTTCGCTTTTAGCTGTAGCTCACAGGTTGACTCCAGCTTGCAAGATGCTCCACTAACAATGAATTGAACATTTCAGCTATAGATTCCAGATGGACTCAAGAAAAATTGTGAGCACTACCACACTCGATTAAAATGGAAATCTTGGGACAACATTTTGCCACAAATCATGTTATGTTGCCTGGTAATTACATTTCTCACGAAACCTATATTAAAGGGAGAGCACACCATTTTCTGAAAGTTCCATTTTAAGATAAGCAATTATGGAGAACACTGCCTCCAAGATAATGCACATTCTGTACCTATCTGTTGTTTTATTGTATTAACACCACAAATAATAAGTTGGGCTATTTGTCTTAAAAAGCACAACACATCTGAATTGTTGAAACATCCCTCCAAAACAAACAAACAAACAAACAAGTGTCATTAACTTGAAGTTTGAATTACTTTGGGTTTGTGTAATACCCCTGTGGTCCAACAGATGGATTTTTTGGATGACTGCTAAACTACACACCATCACACAAATATTTGTGCCACCCAGAGCTTAACAACGGAGTAAGGAAACAAGTAAACATCTTGGGTGTAGAGCAGTGTGAGGGCAAAGAAAACCCAGAGTGCCCATATGGCAAAAAGTGACACCTGCTCCCAATTAATGCGTACGCCCATTAGATGTTGGCACCAGAGTTGCAGAAGAAACTAAACAGCCATAAAAATGTATCACTAAACCAGAGGCAAATAACTTGAGGCCTTTTTAACTCAATAAGGAAGACAAGCAAAACAGAAACATCTCTCCTTGATGTGTGTCCCTAAGTTTCAATCAAACTGCACCCCTGCAATGTACCAGAGAAACGCTGACTGGATATTAATGGATAATCAACAAACAATAAACACAAAAAGGAGATATTTTGAATGTCTATTTAGGAGAGAAGAATAGGTTGCATGTTCAAGGACACTTCAACAACACACATGGAAGCTTACAGCCTGAGTAGCATGGTGACTGGGAATATCTTACGTTTGACATATTACAAAAGTGAACAGCATTTGCCCTGCCTAATTTGGCCACTGTTGTCAGGGTTACAGCACTTGAAATAGAACCTCTGTCTCTGCAGAGTCTGCCCTCATTTTCTTCTCTATCTGTTGGGTGCTCACATCTCTCACAGGAAAGAAAAAGAAAAAATAGAGACTGAACTCTTGCAAAGACTTTGCAGATAGAGCCGATATTTAGAGCAGGCTCCAAAGTCCTCCATGCTCTTGGTGAATAGAACTCTGAAAAGACTCTTGAAAAGAATAACCTGTCAGCAGACCCGTTAAGGACTTTTTATCGTTGCTCTATTGAGAGCATTTTCACATATTGCATTACTGCGTGGTATTGCAAACTGCACAGACATCAACAAAAATGCAATAAAACCGGTAATCGAAACAGTTGAAAAAAATCATAGGTCTCCCCCTCCCCTCCTTGGATGACATCTTCCAGACTTGCTGCCTCCGACTTGCAAATACGATTCTGCAGGACAATACCCACCCATCACATCACCTCTTCACCCAGCTCCCATGTGGCAGGCGCCTCTAGGCCCTTAGAGCTTGAACCTCCAGGCTGCAGAACACCTTCATTCCTCCGGCCATCACAGAACTGAACAGACAGCAAGGTCTTTCAAGACCAGCACAGTGATGGTGTGTGGAGGGGGGTAACGGGGTGTATTATCTGTTGTTGATGATGCTGTTTTATTTTATTTTATTCTATTTTACTTTATATTATTCTATTTTGTTCTGTGGGAGGGAGGGCATGGAAATGGTGTATTTGTGTGTGCGTGTGTTTGTCTTTGTTGGGGGTGAGTGTGCATTGTTATTAAACAGCATAATGACAATTAAGTGATTTGATTTGATTTGATTTGATTTGATTTGATTTGATTTGATTTGAAGAGAAGACAGCCTCTCTTTTAAAGGGTTGTAAACTGTTTCCCCCTCCCCTCCTTGGCTCAACTGTACAACTCTTGCTGCCCGGAGAAAGCCCACAGCGCTGTGGAAGACCCAGTTACTGTCACTTCAAACTCATGCGCTCAGGACAGTGTTACCAAGGAATAAAACAAAAACAAACAGAATGAGGGACAGCGTCTATCCCAGGGCTGTCACTTTGCTCAACACGTCTGACACATGATTCTCCCTCCGAATCTCCTCTAAAATCTAGGGAGGTGCAATAATATTGTGCAACATAATTGCGCAATATCCTGTAATTGTGTGAAATATACTTGTGCAATATCATGCCTACATGCAATCAACCAAAGAAGTTCCAGTTTGAGCTGTACCTGCATATCAGGTATTCATCAACCCATGGATGTTTGTTCTCAAGCACCTTTGTTCTTTTCATACCTCTTGTTTTGGTTCTTTCACGTTGGACATGCACCTTGGGTAAGGCTATATGCAATCTCGTTGTTTGCTGAACATGTTCTCCGTAGCAATGGCAAATAAAACCTGAGTCTAAGTCCAAGTATTTGTTGGCTCTTTGAATGTCAGTGTGTGGATAGTGTGTGCTTTGGATGTCAAAATATAATTCGAGCCTTTTAAAAGTGATGGACAGTCCATAATGAAAGTCTGAGTAACATTTTCTCCTACAAGGAAATTGTCCACTGGTTTGCTTTGTTTGGGCCTGAGAGGGTTTATTAGGATTGTATTTGTATTTCTATGAGCTGTTGCAAATCAATGTGACCCTTCAGTTTACTGGTAGGTAATCCTGAAAGATAAATGCGAAGGATAGACTGCCAAATTGACAACCAAACCTACATGATGTATGATCACAAAAATGGTCATCCATGTCATCCATGACTAAGATGTATACTGCTTGTATATGCACTCAGATCAGATGATGAGTGTCTTTCTCCATCAGCAGCTGCGTTGTATGACTTGTAGTTACACTGACGACGTCAGATCTGATAAATGATGCTGCATAAGGATGTTGACTGGAGAGTATGAATGGGGCTGCAACAGTGTATATTGATTGGCAGCGAGCCACTGTGGCTGTGTACAGCAGGACTGTCCCTGTACTTCAGAGAGAGGATGGTTGTAAAATAAAATGTGAGCGTGGACAGTGGGACAGAAACTTATATTGGTGGACAAAAAAGTATCTAATGTTTCGCATGCAAAAAGGCAAATGACTTCAAACTTGCAGATAGAGACATCTTGGCTCCATTCTCTCATGAATGGTAACAGCAACTTGCCTTTGCCTGAAAATGAGAGGATTTTACTGGCTTTTTACAAGATTCCTAGAGGGGTTATCAACAGTGACCTCATCATTCGAGGTATTTCTATGAATCTATTCCAGCTTCGGCATTTCCAGCATCTTCTCCGTTTCATATGCATTAAGCCACATAGAGCAGCTGTGCACATCGAGGAGTTCATCTTTACTCCGCATATAATCACTGGTGTCCACACTGAAAAAGACAATTACATATCAAATCTGTATGTTCACGTTTCAATGTGACAGATTTGTTATCAAATGTGATAAGCTCTAAATGCCAGACAGGAAAAGATGTAATGATCTAATGTAGACTGATATTGATATCAGGACCTTTGCATGTCCCCCTCATTAAAAACACATCACTGACTGGGACCGCTTTGGCACCCCATAATATCATGAAAGATGATGGTGGTTCACTACATCATGGTGCCAAAATATCATCTGAATGACGCATAGCTACCAAACCGCCGCTGAGTGATGAAAGCGCAATGGTTCCCTCATGTAAATGAAATGACAAACAGCCCTACTCTAGTGTGCGCACATTTGGAGGAACAGTGGCGTCTTATTGGCATACACACGCACTTGTCTTTTTGAGAAATACTGCAATTTTGGAATTTGCAATGGACTTGCCAATGTCCATGCCAGCAGTTTGACAGATGTTGTCGTAGAGTGATGGAGCGCAATGGAAGTATAATGCAGGTCATCACCGAGGAGGGAAGGACCACGCGCAGCACCGCAGAGGCACAAGGGAGGAGCAGAAAGCAGCACACAGCTCTGATTCTGACACATTATCTAAAAATAGCATGTGCTCTTTGTTTGTACCATTGACCATTTTTTGGTACCGCTTACCTTAAAGGAAAAGGTTGTCACAGTTACAGCTGCGGGCAGGAATTGCCAGTGATGGCTGTCCAAAAGTAAATTTCCTAATTTGAGGACACCCTCATAGTTTCCCATCCGCTTATTTGGAAATAAAATTATGTAGTCTGTTTATATATATTGTAAATCTATTGTAAAAATATACTAATTTATTTAGTATATTTGAATTTGCATGTTTCTTGTACTGAATGAATCCAAAAAATGATAAATTGAGAATGTTAATGCGCAGTGGGGATGAGCAGAAAACATTCCCTCTAGGTTGCTGAAAACAGAAATGGTGGACATTAAGTAATGCATTAAATATCAAAGAATTCTACCTGCTCCTCAACAGCGCAGCAACAAGACGTGAAGATGTGCTCTACTTCCTTCTTATCCCATTTTCTTCATCTTGTGCTGTAGCACGATGATCTGCTTCCCTTTGTTCGATCACACAGTATCTATGTGATGTGGCTTTAGTGAAGCCCACCTTATCACAAAGTAAATTCCAGGGATTTCACACCTTTTCTCATGTCCAGAGAGAATACTAGTGTTTGCTTTTTCCCCTGTCCCCTCCCTGCTCATTTCCTGTGTTCTAGGTTATTTTCAATTCATTCAGGGAATATTTGCATAATGCCTGTTGGAAAAAAAAGGACAAAAGACAGCAGATTCTATTTATACAGAAATGTAGAATTAAGAGTAGTGCACTCTTGGCTTGAGCCATGTCAACGGTATCCCTGATAGCAGCCACAAATGAAGATAATCATACCCTTTTACATTTCCAGCCCTATATTCTTCTTTGCTTTGATTGAATGAGGCAGAAAATGATTTCCATGCCGCATTTGGTCTTGTCCCTATTGGCTTAAGAGAAGATTATTTATATAGTTGAATTTGCACAGAGAGAACGTAAAGCAGAATAAGCACGAGGATGCACTCGTCATCCAGCACAAACATGAAAAGGTCAATTTGGTGTGCATGTCGACCACATGCAGATGTTGATGTGAAGATGCAGAGTCTGTCTGGTCTGCCATAGGTCAAAAGAGGGATAGATTAATTACTGGTGAGCAGTCACGATGAATAACATCAGACACATTGAATAACCAGTCTGCCACCTGCAATGTCCCACTCCTTTAATTTGTGTTTTCTGATTCCTCTTGAATTAGTCATTGCAGTTCAAATGTAGGTCAGTCCTCCCTTAAATACGTAACTGTGAGTAGATGTATTGTGGCGCCCTTTAGATGCTGAAAACTGCTTTCAGGTCAGTGTCTGTGTGTGATGAATAGCCCACCTCCATGGTGCATATGAAACAAGTTCAGGCTTATCAGAAAATCTCACCCACTTTTTGCCTCCTCACTGCCCTCAACACACACAGACCAACAATCACACATGCTCCAGTCCAGTACATCTCATTGCTATGTCTCTCATCTGTCTTGTGTTCTCCTTTGAATGTTTTGTACATACTGTACACACTACATGGTTCGTTGAATGTGAAAAATATTTATGCTTGTGGGATTTCATCAGAATTTGCTCAATGAGAATCAGTGCAGAGGTGTTTTATCTGATGGGCTTATCAATACATTCAAATTGAAGGATGTTGATAAGTGACAATGTTGTATGCCGTAAATTGTATATTGTTGGGTGTTCCTTTGTATGTGTAAATTGTTGTTGAGTTTGTCCCTTCTTAGTGCTAATATTATCATACTGCAAGTTTTTTTAGTGTCTTCTGTCTACTGTTTCACTCTGAGCAGCTTTATTTTTCTGGATTACAAGATCAATGGATCAACAAAGTGCCTACCTACCTACCTACCTACATACCTACCTACCTACCTACCTACTGTACCTACCTAAGTTTCAGTAAACTCAGTCTGTCACGCTTACTAGCAGGTTCAAGTTTGAACTTTAGGTTTATACATATATGTTTTCATTGTGTCTATGTGACATAAGAGAACAATATTTTTTTTCATAGTAACATTCTTCTAGTAATGAGGCTGCATTTTACAGACATAATGTGAAATAAGGAGGGCAGGGGCTCCGTCTTCAGGAACTTTGTCTCAGGTGGCGTAGGGGGTGGCCTGTTCAAGTCCCAGCTCACACTAGACTGTAAAGGCCACGCTGGTGGCTGGGGGGATTCCAAATCACCTCCTCAGCACTGTTGAGGTGCCTGTGAACAAGGCACCTAACCCCATCTTGCTTAGGATGCAACCTCTCTTCATGCCCCCACATTTCATCCCTACCCTACTGCACAGCATGGTCCTGTGGAAAAGACTTAAGACGTACACGTGTTGTCATTTCCCTGCATGTATTTCAGTAAGAATAGTAAATTTCACCTTTGGCAGACACAGAAAGTGTGTCTTTCTTTGATATTATTTGCACTGTGGCAGTAGCAGAAGTGTTCCTTCGCCCAAGTCTCAACTTAAACCAGAGGTGTCAAAGTCATTCACAGCAGAGGACAATACTCAAGAAAGGTTTCAGCAAAATGAGGAATGTTATCGGAATGTGAGGCAGTGGAAGACATTAGGTGATTATCTAAAAAGAAAATTCAATAAAAACTGATTTATCTGATTTCATTAGGAGTGCCAGAACAGCGTCAGATGACAGTGTGCTAACCCGGACACACACAGGTTTGCCACCAATATCAACAAAAAGATGCTCCACCTCCTACCAGTTCAGACTTTTTGGCTTTTTCAGGTGTATCAGCGCATTGAGGGATCTGTTACACCATTGGGGTGTGGACAACATGTTGGCCACCCATAGCAAACACAAAAGATTATCTTGAGGGTCCTGAGTTTCTCTGTTATCCTTATTTTGGGTAGTTGCAAGTTTCTCCTTGACAAATGGATGCTAGAGGAATTTTAGGTCATGAAGAGGATAAGCACCTCAAACTGAGCCCGTCATCCACTGCCAAGTTCAGAGAGGAGCTAGACTGAAAGAATGGTGTTGTTTATTCACAGAGACATGCAGAGAGTCCCGTAAAAATTCATTGAGAAAAAGACATATTCTGAACTGCCGCACTAACCACGGGTTGTAGGTATGCACGAACAAAGAGCGCTTGCCTCAGGGAAAAACATTTTGTGATGTATGTCAGCACAACATCTGTTACTTTGTGAAAAAGGTAACCGATGCATCCCATACCCATTTGGCATTTAGTGTTCTGCAGGAGAGACAATCCAATATATTTGCCCAGGGTGGCACTTTTCACTGATTAGTGGTGCAACTGTTTGGGTTCTTTGTTATCAGCCGCAGGGCTTATCTACAATCACCCTCATGCTCCTTTTATACTGTGCTCACACAAAAATAGGCTGGCTAAATTATAAAGTGATGCATTCAATGTCTTTATTTGAAGTTTTGATTTGAAATGTATCACAGTCATGGCAGTTACCATGATTTATTTTGCTCTGGTGGTTATTATAGTTTCTGTGCTGTGAAAAGGATAAAGCTTGTATTACAACTGAAGAGGCCTTGCCAAAGAACACATATAGGGAATATGGAGGCACATGTATGACTAATTCGCAAAGGAAAAGCTGAATTAAGCATTAGACTCTTAATCCATCAGGATGAAAGTAGCTGTCCGGATTGACTAACTAGCACATTAAGTGAGGTGTGAGGTGTGGGCCTCAGAGCTCGTGAGCTAAACAGCAGTTCTCTGTTTGGATTCCAGACTGGTGAACGCAAGCTAGCTGCTCTTTGGAGATCATCTCCCCCTCTCAGCCTTTTCTGTGGGAGGAAAGCGCAGCATAACTCCATCAACTACGAATAGAGCTCTGTGGAGTGCCTGTAAGTAAACCAGTGAGTACATCTGTTCATATACTTGCTCTCCCAACTCTATTGATTTTTATAATTCTAATTGTAGGCTGCCAGTGGGAGTTGTGTGCTCTTCTTGTTGCTCTGAGTCACTACAGCGACGCAATATCCACCAAAAAGCAACCTCACTGTTCTCAGAAAGCAATTCATACATCAAAACATGAGGAACTTCGACACATGATGTTGCCTTTGTGGCAAGCCTATCGCAACTAAATCCATAGGATATTTTATACATTTGATTTTAAGTTACGTCTCAAATTAGGATCCCCTGCCCATCATAATCAATCTCAAAAACCCAATCTGCCACGGTTTTTGCCAAAAAATGGGCTGCTGAGTAGCGCCTATACAACATTCTATGAAATGCAAAGATAAGATAAGACAAGATAAGATAAGATAAAGACAAGACAAGACAAGACAAGACAAGACAAGACACAATATGATTTGAGAGACCTTTATTCATCTCACATGGAAATTTTCCAGCATGACAGCAAAGAGATATCTGGAAAGTTGGAAAAAAAGAGCAAGTACATTCTGTATCTTATATATCATAAGTACATTTCTTAACCAGTTCCCTACATCATACAATCATATTTACATCACAATCCATATTCACATCAAGGGTAAATGGCAAGTGGATACTTGTGGTCACACACACACACACACACACACACACACACACACACACATTCAAACAAGCACCCATGTGTGCGAGCACACACACTCAGACACACACAGACACATACACACACAGACACATACACCCACAAATTCAAACAAGCACCCATGTGCGCGAGTACACACACACACACACACATGCACACACACAGTGTGAGCAGATGGCCTGCCTTCATTAACACTGCACAGCCAAACATTGTACCTTTTACATGTAGCATATGATGTCCCACATTCCAATGGCTGTTGTCATCCTCACCTCGAAAGCACTTTACTAAACACAGTCCATGTCTGTGCTGCCCCAAATCTGAATGAATTACAGTTATATTGACCAAATTCAGTCATCTGTTGTTGCAGTGATGAAAGACTGTGAAATCTCCATGATGATCATTTAAGATAAAATGAGAGGTTTGGATTGAGGTCTGGGCAAATTTTTCTGTCTCCTCTGTCTCCCATAACTGTGCAAATTATTTGTCCGAGGCATTGCAGGCCAGAGCTAGTTCTCATCATAGGAAAAATTATATGTTTCTTCTGTACAAACATTTAAACTGCCACTTACAATAGGCAGCTGGATATCTGGTTTTTGTATATTGATGGTTGGAAGTCAAGATGGGAATGTCTTATTGTGAGTTTCTGTGAAAATTGTGGTCAGTCCAAACAAAATATCAATAACAAGCATTTGTCTGACGTCAAAATTAATGTGTGGGAAGTGAAAATTGTGTGTGAAAAAGGAAAGAATCTCCGCAACCAAGAAGTTTCTCCCACATTCTGACTTCTTTACACCCTGCTCTGTGAGACTGCTTTTGCAGCCACCTTGGCACTGCTTTATGTTTTTGTTAGTGAAGTGAGGAAAGCTTATTCACACACATTCCCCACCATACAGGCTGCAAAATGCACTAACAAATGAATAAAGGCATTTCTGAGGAGTGTGAAAGGCACAAGACAAACATCCACTTTTGTCAGTGCTGCTGCTATTCTGATACATTTCGACCTTTCACTTCTGGAACTGTCTACTGCAGTGTGCGTTCTGCCTCTCCTCTCCTTAAAGGTCACTTCAAGGTCTGGCCCTTTAATTTCTTCCCTCAAACAAGGCCAATTGATTATATTACTCATAATGTTGCTTGCACTGTTTTCTGCGTCTATTAGAAAGTAACAGCAATGAATGCAAGATCTCACAGAATCCACACACTAATAGGACGTACACACACACACACACATGCACGCATGCACGCACACACATGCACGCATATGCACACACACACACACACACACACACACACACACACACACACACACACACACACACACACACAATTAAGAATTTTGCAGCCAACCACTGTAACGACATGGCAGCGGAATTGTTATGTGAGAATTAAATCTTATATGAGAATCTGTGAAATTACAGTGACATATATGAACAACTTTTGAACAAAATTGGAATGATGTAATTTTCACATTCTTTGTAGCTTATTAGCAATTCTGACTAAACAGTTTGCATTTAGAGAAGATCAATACTTCATTCTAAATGTTTCAAAATATTAGAATGTTATTCTAGTAATTGAAACAAATGCTTTAGAACTGCAGCTATCACTATATATTTGGGGGAAATAGACATAAATATGAAAAAATTAACAGGTAGGTGAAACAAAACACAATTGTGTTTTTTTTTTCACGAGGTCCTTGGAAAGCCGATTTTGTGCTACAGGGAAATGGTAAATAACGATTTCTGCACGTTGAACCAAGTCCCTCTCCTGGAACAAAGTCATGTAATGAGATCGTTCCTCAGCCTGACAACATAGATGTAACACAGGCAGCGGCTCCCCAGGAGAGGCTTTATGGCCTCCGGTGAAGTCAGACCCCACAATGGTGGCCCCAATTCCTCCGGGGTCCGTCAGCCCCTCACCTGTGAAAAACAGAATGAGCCTTGGAAAGAAGGCATATTCCCTCGGCTTTTCTTGACTGACACTTTGTGTCGACCAGATGCTCAGCTCAGGTGGCTGAGTCAAGCCGTGTCTTGGCTCTTGTCACATGAGCAGACTACTAAGTGGTAGAGGAGGACATGTTCGTGCTTATGGAAGTTGAGAGCAGAGCAAAGTCAAGAACAGCCAAGGACAGCACTTGCAATTGGCGTCAGTGTTTGATGTGGTCCGTCCATCCATCCATCCATGCATCCATCGGTCCATCCATGCATCCATCCATATGTGTTAATGTCTGATACGTGGTAATCATTATGAACATTCAAAGAATATTGTGTTTTTGCATGCATAATCTGATTCTACAGTTTCTTATCAAATCTCAAAGTCAAGAGTAAAAATAGCACAGCTGAGTATTCTAAATGATCCTTAGTGGATTGGAAAAAGACGGAGGGACAGGTCTGACCCTCTATGTTTTGTTTTTAGATCATAAGTGGTCCCAAATGATGCAGAATAATGTCAAGGCCCTCTTTGAGTGAGCCGAGCACCGTGATGGAGGCAATGACATTTCATGCTCCAATGTCATTAAGGGAATATGAAAACTAAGCGCCATGACTTTGTGTCAGCAAGAAGATGGGAAAACAAGTATCAATCAACCTGAGGCAGAGGGACAGGCAGATGAGGCAGAGATCGGGTTTTAATCATCAGGTTTTCATTAGAATATAATGTGGAGGTCAGGCAGTTGGTGGTTTGACTTCAGGCTTTGTCCACCTAATTGTCTTTGTAAAAAAAAAAAAAAAAAAAAAAAAGGAAACAAAACTAGGGATGTCCGATATTGGCTTTTTAGCTGATATTCGATATGCCGATATTGCCCAACTCTCAATTTACCGATACCGATAACAGCCGATACCGATATGTGCGCCAGTAAATGCTTCAGGAGCGCATAGGCACTATTTCAGTGTAACGCAAGCATTATTGTATTTTTATCGTTTTTTTTAAATCGGTTTTAAAGCAAAAAAATCCAATACCGATATTACATTTTTATGCTAATATCGGGTCGATAATATCGGTGGGCCGATATTATCGGACATCTCTAAACAAAACCTCAATGTATGATACAATTGAAAAGTCTAGCAAAATCCCCAAATCCTAACTTGCGATATACTTTGCAGCACAAATCTGGCTTTGCATTTAAAACTAGCTTAAACCACTTTGTGTCAACATCACAACTTTCATTCGAGGAGAAGAAAATAAATGACTTTAATAACCACATCATTGAATCTAGTGATTTGTCACACAAAAGTCTGGAAAGTGGGGAGAGGGGCCCTGTGAGTGCCTATAATTCACCGTTTCACTTTGCTTTCTTTGTTCGGTCCTTAAATCAAGCTGGCACAGAGATAGATTACTTATGTTCAGCCCGATTGCAATCGATACTTCATATATTAAATGTGTTTTGTGGCTTGGCCAAATGCAACGTCTTGTTTGTCTGGTTTTATCTGCTGGTGACCGTACCAGCATGGACATGGAAAACTGATCTTTCCGAATGAGCTACAACCCTGATAGAAACTCTGGGGCTGAGGTGCAATTGCTCCATATGAAAACACCATCTTACGGGGCAAAACAAAGGTTGAAATCCTTGGGGAATTGATAAAATTTGTGTTTTTGAGGATTTGTCCTTCCAGTGTTTGACACATTTTGGCACGAGTTTCCCATTCATTGTCAGCGGCTTCTTAAGATGAGTCGTAGCACTTCTGAAAGCAAGTCAGCTGTTTTGGATCTAAAGTAGTTTGATCTCTCGGCAAATCCATGTTGAGTTAATGCCATCATGTGAAATGTCTTCAAAGTCAACGGACTGTTGCATCTCAATGCAAATGTAGCGTCTCTTTGATGAGAAACATGGCATCTGGAGGAAAAGAGAGGAAGGAAATAATGTCTCTGGGGACTTCAATCCATTATGCTAGTCAATATATTGATGTATGTATGGTTGAGACGGATCCAAGGGTAAAATCCCTATAGAAATCGAGGGAGGCAGAGACAGAGCGATGGTGATGTTTGTATTCATTTGCGCTGCACTGGGTGAGTTGTGCATTGACCCTCTCATCCGCTGATGAATAATAAATGTTTAGCCCGGGCTGACCTGCTTTGTGTAACTTCAGATGATGGATTTCTTTGGAAATCACTTGACCTTGCCTGGAAAACATCATCATTTTGCTAAGTCATTGATATTTTACACATCTGCCAAGTCAGAGACTGGCACCAGGTTCGACAAAGACGTCTGTCTTTATAGATTCATCCTCCATGATTGTCCTGCTACTGCTGCAGGTGAAAAAGCAGAAAAGCAATTGTCCAGTTTGGTTGAATGGGGCTTAATGGTAATATTGAAGCAGGGGCCCCTCAAAAGCACAAATAACCTTATATGGATGAAAATCTATTAAAAAATAAATCTGGTGACACTTGAAAAATCGATTTGGGACATGAAAGTGAAGTTTGAGTGTTAAGTGTGTCTCTATTTGAAAATCAATTTGGTTCCAAGTGAGCAACAACTCATCACTATTCTCAGCAAAACTAATTTCTTGCTTTGATTAATGCCTGAATGGGTGAAAAATCTGTCTCAGCTGATCCGCTGTGGGATATGCAATGGCCATCAACTTCATAATGAAAGTACAGTGGACAAAGGATCATAATGGATTTCTGAAGTTTAAGAGAATTATATGATGATGAAAATAGCATGACAATATATTATGTCGAATACACCTGTCACATGGAATAATGCAGTTCAACACCACTGACACAGATACTTACAATTGAGACATGAAAAGTGATGAACATAGTTTACCTTACAACAGCACAATGAGCAGGTTTAATCAGATAGGGAATCCAAAGTATCATCAGGGAGTTAACAATTCTTGTGTTTGTAGTTATTTTTGCCGTTAGACAGTTAGTCTTGGCTCCAATTATATTCTGATTCGAGGAACAGGAGCTAGGATTAGAGCATGCATCTTACCCATTATGAGGACTGGGCAGTTCAGAGTTCATTATTTGCTGAGGGACACCTAGGGAGAACCCTGGCATCACCCATGCATGCTTACATTTTCCTCATGAGAGTGAAATAAAATGTCACCACTGTACGTCAAAAATAACAAAGTTAAATTTGGTAAAATAGTACCTGAATTCAGAAGCAAACAACCTGAACATTATCACCCTCTACTCTCATCATTTTGCATGCAATTCTAGCCAAGACTAGCTGACGATGGACAGCCTCAGTGGGACCCAGACAGATCCTCTCTGTGTCCCCAGTCTGAACCCACAACCTGAAAAATCATATGGTGCCAACCATTACTCAGTGATTGGGGAAAAAAAGCATCAAGTGGTGCGTGAAAAGTGACGAGTGTGTGTGTGTGTGTGTGTGTGTGTGTGTACGTAGCCCTGGCTCAATTGGGGTGTCCACCACAGGGACAGTTCAGCCAAGTCAGGCTTTGGCTGTATTTGCAGGCCTCAGCCAACCCACTGAGGTTGATTCTCAATACCAGCTAAACAAGTCCTACAAACCTGGATGGTAGCCATCAGGAATCAGGAATCAGGAATCTTAATTGTCATTACAACAATTCACGGTGGTTAACAAAATTACAATGGGCGCTGAGTTCCGATGCATTCAAAAGGGTATAAATGGGAAAGCAGCAGAATGTAGCTGTAGCATCAGTTCATTGACCAGGGATCTGACGTTGATGAAGATCTTGGGGAGCGATGGTTCAGAGGACTGGCCCCGTCGCTAGCGTAGCCGGCTGCCTGTGGATCATCATCCCCACGAGAGACAGGAAGCAATAGCGAGGCCTCAGAGCCAGTGCACAAGCGAGGCTAAGGAGGCAGCCCTTTAAAAACACTGCTTCCCAGTATCTTCCTTACTAATGCCAGATCCCTAGTCAATAAGATCAGTGAATTTAGACTTCAAGTAGCAACTGACAACACCATCAGAAATAGTTGCATTCTGATAATAACAGAATCTTGGCTAAACTCATCGATACCGGACTCAGCTATCGAGCTATCGAGCTATGCGACACGGCGCCATGACAGGACCAGCGACTTTGGTAAGAACAAAGGAGGCGGTCTGTGTGTGTACATCAACAACACCTGGTGTGCAAACACAGCGACTGTAGACAGTCACTGCTCCCCAGATTTGGAGTATGTGACTGTTAAATGCAGATTAAATTAATTAAATTAAATTAAGAGTTTAACGTGGTCATGATCACTCCTGTTTTAGCACCAGACGCAAACGCTAACATGGCGAGTCGGACTCTTACCTAACACCATTAGCGCCCAGCTAAACAAGCACCCCAACGTTGTGCACATTGTTGCTGGGGACTTTAACCATGTGGACTTGAAACCAGCTCTTCCCAAGTTTCACCAACATGTTAAGTGTGCTACTAGGGAGCAAACACATTGGACATGCTCTGCACAGACACTGTCACAGTAAGGAAACAGATCAGAGTCAGAGATGACTGGCTAGGTCTGGAAGCTGCTGAAGGAGAGGAGCACTGCTTTTAAGTCCGGTGACGCAGCCCTGTGCAGCACGGCCCAACCTGAAACGGGGCATCCGTGAGGCCAAGTTGGAGTACAAAAAAAAGATTGAGGACCACCTGGAAAGCAACAACAACAGGCAGGTATGGTTGGTCCTGATGTCCAGCACATCACCAACTACAGGACCAACCATGGTGCTGTGGGAGGCGATGCAGCCCTGGCAGAGGACCTCAACCATCACTTTACCAGGTTCGAGGTGGAACCTTCAGAGACCCCCTAGGGCCCACCATATGACCAACAACCCCACTTTCAGGGTAGAGCAGCAACAGGTGAGACATACACTGCGGGCCATCAACTCTCGCAAGGCAGCGGGACCCGACGGCATTCCGGGATGTGTGCTTAAGGACTGTGCAGATCAGCTGTCTGGAGTTCTGACCAGGATCTTGAACCAGTCTCTGCACCAGTCCATGGTCCCACCCTGTCTGAAGTCGTCTACTATTGTGCCTCTGCCGAAAAAAACGATCTCCCGGCAGTCTCAGTGACTTCAGAACAGTTGCACTGACCCCTATAGTGATGAAGTGCTTTGAGAACCTTGTCAAAAAGCACATCAGGTCATTCGACCCGCCCATGTTTGATCCACACCAGTTTGCCTACAGAGCAAACAGGTCTACTGAAGACGCAGTGGCTACGGCTCTCCATGCTGTTCTTTCTCATCTGGAACAGCAGGGAGCTACGCACAGCTGCTCTTCATAGACTTAAGGTCTGCCTTCAACACCATCCTCCCTCACAAACTGGTGTCCAAACTGTTGGACGTAGGTCTCCCGTACTCCAACTTCCTTTGGATCAAGGTCTTCCTCTCCAGCGCACCAAGAGGGTCAGAGGAGGCCGGCACCTCTCCACAGCCATCAGCCTCAGCACAGGCTTACCTCAGGGCTGTGTGCTGAGCCCCCTATTGTACACCCTCTACACCCAAGACTGCACCTCCACCCATCACAGCAACACTATCATCAAGATTTCTGACGACACCACAGTAGTGTGGCTCATCACAGGAGTTGATGAGTCAGCCTAAAGATATGAAGTGGAGCGGAAGTGTCGGAATGGTGCCGAAACAACAACCTGCTCCTGAACACGGACAAAACCGAGGGGCTCCTTGTTTATTTCAGGAGGAAGACCCACAACATCATGCCTCTTCTGATTGATGGGAACTGTGTGGAGAGGGTCTCTGATTTCCAATTCCTGGGAGTCAACATCAGGGAGGATCTGACCTGGGGACCTCACACTACTGTACTGGTGAAGAAGGCTCAGAAGAGACTATATCTCCTGAGGATTCTCAGGGGCCATAACATCTCAGAGAAACTTCTGAAATCCTTCTATTGCTGCACGGTAGAGAGCATCCTCACCTACTTCCTCTGTGCATGATTCTCCAACAGCACAGTAGCGCAGAGGAAGGAACTCCAGAGGGTCATCCACACCGCCAAGAGGATTATTGGCAGCCCTCTCCTCTCGCTGCAAGAACTCCACAGTTTCCATTGCAGGAGAAATGCAAAAAGGATCCTTCAGGACTCGTCACGCCGGGCACAGCGACTGTTTGAATGTCTGCCCTCAGGCAGGCGTTTTAGGGCAATTAAATCTAGGACTACCAGACCTAAGAACAGCTTTTACTTAGCTGCCATAAGTCACCTCAACAGTATTAGATTAGACAGTTTACAGTGAATGCTCAGTGTGAAGCATTTACATTTAAGCATCTACATTTATCCCGGTCAGCTTGAAAAATTCCTGCCCATTTAGCGCTGCTATTTCTTTCTATTTATGTTGTTTTTTATACCAATATTTTTACCTGTATTTATAATGTATGTATTGTGTGTTTATAATCTTCTGTATATAGATCCTCTCTTTCTTCTTTCTTCTCTTTTTCTACTCAAACTACTTGCACCGGAATGCAGCACCTTAGTTTCACTACACAATTCAATTGCTGTAATGACAATAAAAGATTCCTGATTCCTGATTCCTTGTGTATGTCACTCTGTGCTTGATACTTAACAATCCTGTGTGATGACCGACCTTGCTTGTTTTCAGGATTTACATTTTACTTTGTTAAACATTGGAATCAAATATTCCTCGCCTGATTTTCGACTCCCCAGTTGCTGGGTTTGGGTCCTACCCGTCACCTGACAGCCTTTTCGTACTTTTGAGCATATTAAAAAGTCATACTTTGTTGTTGAGGTCCTGGCTGTTGATTTTGCTGATTTTATGAGGCGAACTGGCTTCTTCATCTTCAACATTTCCTGTTGCAATCTATGGACTTGGACGTAGTATGTGGATCTAAAAGGGAATGTTTTCTCTGTAACTGCTCTGTCAGTAGCAAGGGAACGGTTTTGCTCAAGAGCACCTCAACATTGCTCTTTGAGGAGCACAGAGTTGAACTAGCAAACATCTGTTTTCTAAATTACTACACTACTCCCTGCACCATATTAGTGGCACTATGAAATGCATAAAATACTGTAACCCTGAGCTTTACACAGTTGTAATACAAGTGCTAAGTTGTAAAGGACAACATTTAAAATAAAACTCTTAACCTAAAGTTCAGTCTCTATGTACCCCTGACTCCTGTAATTTTGATGGCAGAGAGAGATGGGACTTCTTCATAAAAGTTGAGGTTACCTGGTGTTTGCTGAGGTCAAAACATACACCTAGGGCATGACCAAATCAGAAAGAAAGGGGGGCTTTCATCACTAAGACATCCCTTTTGGAGTTGTTGAAGTCTGGTTAGACTTTGTTCTACATTACAGGCTTCCTTTGTTGTCTCGTCCTCTCCCCTTGTTGAAGGCGTGATAATCCGAGAAATGACCTGTCTTGTCGCGAGTGGTAAGACGGCCTGCACGTGTTTCTCTTGATGTCAGGCGTTTGGAGAGCATTGGTGTGAAAGGGTTCAGAGTCTGCTCCTCTTTGCATTCCGACACATTCCTGGGCTGCCAGATTAAATCACAGGCATGGCGGCGTTCAAAGGAACAATCCATCATCTGATGCAACAATGGAGGTCAGCTTCATGCTGGCTAAACATAGATTATTCATGGATCACACATGAGCAATGCATGCACACGCACAATTAACATAAACTGCTCAATTTCCCTTTGTCTGATCCCTGACATGCAAAAATACTCAACACATTAGCACTGCACTCTCTCCCCTCTCGGTGATTTATCTTTTTTTTCACATACATTATTGATCTTAGAGAAAAAAAAAAACATATTTCAGTGTCTAACCCACCCTGGTTATTTTGAGGACAAGAGTGCCTCAATTACATTCAGTACATAGAATCAAAGAAATCGGGGAATCTGTGCTTGCCCTGAGCACTGAGCTGCACAACACCGATGACCTGAATTTCAGAGACTCTACTTCAGGGGAGTCCAAAGTTAAGCTTGATGGTTAAAACTCAAAAAGGTTTGAGCCCACCAACAACCCTTTACTTCTCCACCTCGTGTGCCATGCCTTTCTAAAACAGAATTCAACCACAGACTGTGTAGTTTGTGACAGCAAGACGATGAGGTTCCTTCATTCCCTCCCTTGCCCTATTCTGAGCGGCTCAGAGGTAATGTGAGAGCTGCTAATGAGTTTACATATCGAAGAGCTCCGGTGGTTGAAGGCTTGGTCTGCATGTCCAGCATCTTGCAGCTGAGCAGCTAGTACTCATAGGAAGTGGTGCAGAGTTTGAAGGTGCAAATATCTTTCGTCTTTTCTATATTTAATTTACCAACAATCTGCTCGGTCCTGAACTGAAATATGGACAATTGGGCTTAATTACACTACAGTTTTCAAGACGATTAACAGCTACGCAAATACAGAACTCACAATTCCTCTCCTCATAGCTGATGGTTCACACAGTCTGCCTGAAATGTAAATCATGTGAAATTGATCTTGCCCAAGTAAATGTTTTCAAGAAGAGTTAGTGAAGAGGGATCCTTGTAGGTCAAAAAGAGCCAGTTTGACCCTCCACAGTTGATATTAATGTGGAAAGCATGTAGCGTCTGTGCCAAGATTCTGAGGTACTAACTGCACCTGAAAGCTCCCCACTACAACAGGCAACCAAAGTCCTCTTCGAACAATGAAAATAAATCATGCCAAAATAAAACCCAATATGTCCACTTTGAATGCTGCCTCGCTAAGACAAAATGAGAATACATCATGACTCAGCGGGAGAACCTGTATCAATTTTAGAAGGGAACTGTGATCAATGTCTGACAGAATGTGCCCTTAGAAAGATGCAACTGACAGCAGAACTCCTGACAGAACTGCGCGGCAACTCAGCACCTAAATTTCGTTACACAATGTGAATTGTTGTAATGACAAGAAAGATTCCCGATTCCTGATTCCTCAGAATGCAAAATATGAGCATGATTTCATCATTGAGCAGCAGGAATATTGGGTATTTATTAATTTCTATGAGTCGTCTGTGTACTGTGACAACCTTGGCCAGAAAAAAAACAACAAAAAAACACCAAAATTACATCACATCCACAGCCTTGACAGTGTCTGCATGAGATGATGGATAATAAGCATCCCATTTCATCATGTGTGGTCATCACAGCTGGGAGTGTTTATGAGTTTAAAACATGGCCACGATCAGGCAGGCAGGGATGGGTGAAGCAGATTCCCTCTGACCATCAGGCTGTGTGAAAGCAAAGAATACAGAGGTCAAAGCAAAGCCAGGCTTGTTTTTTTGTATTTTGGTGGATTCCCGGCCCTGATGATTAATGATGAATTTCACCAGCCAATTTGATTCTGAAATATGTAACTAAATATTCATTTGGTCAATTTATATTGTTTTCAAAGTGTGTGTATCTATTGCACAGTTCCCTGTTGTAGGTAGGTAGGTAGGTAGGTAGGTAGGTAGGTAGGTAGGTAGGTAAGTAGGTAGGTAGGTAGGTAGGTATGTAGGCAGGCATTTCATTTAACCATTTAGATCTAGTGATCCATGGAAATTTTAGGCACAAGGTTTCCATCAAAGTTCAGAGGAGAGGAGATGGAAGAATCGTTCCATCTCCATAGACGTTTCCTGCTGACGCATGTTACTCTTTAATCTGGAGGAGACCAAATTACAAGGCACACATTTCTGTCACCTCAGGGCCACCCAGCACCTCTCCGCAATCACTCCATGCACATGCCATGGGGTGCTTTGGTGGCATGTGCACTTAGACAGAATCAAACCTAAAGACATCGTACCAAAAAAACTGAACAACCTCAAAGGTTTCCTAATTCATCCAAATAGGAATGTGAAGAATCACCTTTTCCCCAGTAAAAGTAAGTTCATTGGAATCTAAAATTGACATCAAGATCCATTTTACTACTTTAACCATGTGAATAACTACCAACAACCTTATCTCTCTCATAATTTTAGTTGGACTGTACCTCACATGACTGTCAGAAATGTTGTTTGTCAGTTATCTGTTAATGTCGAAACTTGTAGAATATCATCATACAGAATTTGTCACAATTTCACAACACAGAACTGTGTGTGTATGCCACAAAGGGATAAAAAACTGTTTGAATTATTTGATATTAGATGTCTGACAACTTCGGTAGTGTTCTTACATTTTAGAAATATCTTGATATCGATAAGGCAGAGGCTGAGAAACTGACACATTATTTTCAACGTCACTGCATGAATTTGAAATAGGTGTTAGTGCTGAAAATGCAGGAGAACGTAAAGCCCACTGAACACATACTGCAAATAACTCTAAATTTGTGCTGTGGCGCATATGGCATGTTGTAAACACTTTCGTTAGGTCCCGGATTTCTCCTTATATACCGGGCCATCTGTCTGTTTTATTGTGATTTATGACTAAATAAATGTGTAAGAGTGTGGAAAATCATCTGAGTTTTGCAGAGCAGCAGGGGAAACTACGCATAAAATAGCAGAATCATTCTTCAACCAACTGTATGATTAAGATATTTTCACATCTTGTCTGTCAGCTCCTGCAGTCATTATCAGTCTGTCTTAGCCACATCTGTCCACCTGGAGATAAGAATTGTTATTTTCAGCCTAATTGAAACGGTGACATGGGCTGTCTGACGAGAACCGCAGGTTGCCCAAATACTTTCAGTTGACAAGCTAGCTTCACAAGTGTTGTTGCATCTAAACATTTATGAGGAGCCTGCCAAAACTGCCGATGTTTGGGAGCAGAGGAAAAATGCTGACAATATGTCTAACCATTAGACAACCCAGACGAGAGTTTGTAATCCATTCACCACACACATCTCTTCTCTCAAATGAGAAGTTGTAATTTTAGTGCAATTCGTCCTTTCATTTGTTCATATTCCACCAAAATTAAAGGTCATATTGATGCATCAAATTTCCTTGAGGAAAACTCCCAGGAAAATTTGGAAAACATTGGTAGCAAAGAAGTGTGAAATTTGAGTTCTGTTTTAGGAGGCACCATAGTGCCTGAGCAAAATAGATTTTTTGGGGGGGTGATACAGGAGCCTTGTTTGCTGTGAGCTGCTCCTCATGCGACCTGGTTACAGAGCTGCCCATGCTTACAAACATTAATTACACAGCTGCAAGCCACACGAATGAGACCATCGTCACTTGGCTTTTTTCATTTTCTTCGTGGCTTTCTTCATTTTCTACAGCAGACCTACGCACTTTCGCAATTAACCCAACGTCACCGATGACGCACTCGAAGTACGTTGATGGTGGAGAAATGAGCGGCAATGGAGGTTATGCCTCTGGTGTCATGTTGGAGAGGAGGAGCCATCCACTGACATTAAGTTGTTGCCATGTGTGCAGTGATGCACTTCCCTGCTTGTCATGTAGTCTGCCTGATTTCCTACAACCTGCTCCTTGAAAGGAAATTACTTCGCTGTGTTTCATTTATTTTGATAACATTTTGCACACAGCAGGGTCAGTTACGTGTAGGTGGTGGCTGACAGCTTCTAGCCATATCTATAGCTCAACAGTGGTGAGATTCAACAGTAAAAGCATATACAAGAAAACTGGAAAAATTAATGTTTGACCAGATATTTGCATTGGTTATCTCTCTGATGATATTGCAGATCCACATTGCGATATGAAAACAGTTCTCTGTGCATTTACACATTATTAATGTCCTGATCATTGGTTTCAAGCATTCTTACAGCAAAGCTCTTTGCTTGACAAAAACATCTCTGCATGCAATTTCTGCATGCAAGTACATGAGTTGGCACCCCACTGTTTTTCTTTATCATGTCTTGAAACATTAAGTGACTATTTCCAGGGGATTGCATGGTCTTAATTGCATATTGCTGGATATCCAAGGGCCTTACAGGAACAATCGATATAAATGGAGCACAGTTACTTGAAGTCACCGAGTTACACACACATACATATGTGCACACACACATTCATGGACTCCCATGAATTGTGTGACATTTTCACACATTTCCCAGTTTGCCCAGCCTTGCACACACGCCCATGGGAGAGAGTGAGTTTGTTTGGAAAATACTTAATTTCTAAGCTTCTGTGATCATCACTGTTATTCATTGACAACCAGGAGGGGTGATTCAACTTTAGTTTTAAATCCCATAGTTTCACCATGTCTCTAAATGATGTGATGCCCCGTGTTAACAATCCTCCGTGAGCTTACGCAGACACAGCATGTGACAGGGTTCTTGCCGAAACAGACACAGCCCCCCAAGGCATTCTTCCTCATCTCAGGGGACTTGAACCATGTCACTTAGGACTCAACTCTGGCTGAATTCCACCAGGCTGTGGACTGTCCCAAAAAGAACAACAGGGTTAACACACTGTCTGACGGATTACCTCAACTGTGCGGTGCAAAACTGACAACAAGCCATGGTTAAGGCAGGAAGTCAAAGTTGTCCACAGTCTTCCAGAGTCGAGACAGGAGGGCAATGAAAGCAGCACAACAGGAGGTCGGGAGGGAAGAGGTCCCTGCACCAGGGAGGCAAAGGATACCTGCAGAGGGTAGGTGGAGTGCAGGATGGTGGAGAACAACATAAGGGACATCTGGGAAGGAGTGAAAACCATCAGTGGCCACAACACAAAGACCAGAGTCATTGAGAGAACAATGGAAAGGGCCAATGAGCTCAATGACAGTTTCAGCTGGTCTCAGCAGCATCCTCAAGCCCTTGATGCTTCAGGTCAAACTGACAAGGATGCATGCAGACCCTGACCTGGTCGCCTGGATCTTCAGCGACCTCACCGAAATGTGACAGTATGTCAGGCTAACGGACACCTGATCTGACAGTGTGATCAGCAGTTCTGCATCACCCCAGAGTACAGCGCTGGACCCTCTCCTCTTCACCCTGTACACCTCGATCTTCTGCTACAACTCATAGAAGTTCCACATCCAGAAGTTCACAGACAACACAGCCATCATTGGATGCATCAGGGACAACAAAAAGGAGGAGAACAGGAGCCTGGTGAGGGACAACACTGTCTGGTGCCTCGGGAACCACCCGTAGTTAAACTCCTCTGGGATGTCCAGGCGAGAACTGCGACCGGTTCTGATTGAGGGAGCTGAGATGGAGATTGTGCTCTCCTACAAATATCTTGGACTACGGCTGGACAATGAGATGGACAGGACATGCAACTTAGACCAGGTGTAAAAGTAGGGATAGAGCAGGGTGCACTTCCTGAGGAAGCAATGATCCTCTGCAGGAGACTATGTAAAACGGAACACAGTTTTGTTCTGCACAGTGGTGTGCTGGCGGAGCAACATTACAAAAGGGACACATCGAGGCCAGACAAACTGATCTGAACATCATCAGCAGCCAGAAAAGCCTTTTAAGTGAGTGACTGCTACCCCAAATGCAGGACCAACTGGAGTGCACCACAGGATAACGCATCTTTGTACACTGACCAAACAACCCCAACCCACACACACACAATCCCTCCCACACTCCACAATGGAATGCAATTCACCACCTACCTATGCAACACAGCAACACACAACATCTCCCCTGTGTGATAAACATGATGTATCGTGTCTGTATGACTATATTCTGCATATATATACATAGAGATGTAGATATCTTCTATCATTCTGACTAGTTATAGATATAGCAAATAGTATACTGTTGAGTTCTCTCCCAATTGCATATTGTACATTATTCAGCTGTCTTCTATCCTCCGCGTCACTCTGAGCTGCTGGGTCCTTAAATTTCCTGGATCACCAGATCAATGGTTAAATAAAGTACCTACCTACCTACTTAAAACATGTGGAAAGGATCCAGTGTTTTGGTATCACTGTAGTGATGGACTCAGTGCACCTTATCTAATGCGCCCTCTGTTTTGAGCATTCATCAACATAAGCTGCATTAGAGAGAAATGGTGTCATTCTACTGCCTCGCACAAAATACTGCGTATACAGGATATACTCAAGTAGCCCTATGAAAATACATCTTATTTTGAAAAACTTCATCATTTGCAAAGCAGTTGGGCTACTCAGTGAGGCACCCAGGAAGCAGATGGGACCTCAGTATTTTGCTCACTAATCAAGGAGCAGAGCCTGGAACCAAACCTGCAAGCCTCCTGTTTCAACAGCCTCAAGTATTTGTTACATGTGTAAATGAATAAAGCTATTGAAAATCATTCCAGCTGAGTATTGGCAGTCTACCATACCTGCCAATACATCACAATTTGGTATGTCCGATATTGGCTTTTTTGCTGATATCCTATATGCCGATATTGTCCAACTCTAAATTTCCGATACCGATATCTGCCGATATCGATATATCAGACGCAGCTTGATGAGGTGCGCCGGTAAACGCTTCAGGAGCGCATAGGCACTATTTCGGTGTAACGCAAGCATTATTTTATCAGTTTTAAAGCAAGAAAAAAAAAATCTGATACCGATATAACATTTTTATGCTAATATCGGGCTATTATGCTAATATCTCTAATCACAATCCTACTTGACCTCCTCAGGAGAATACCAAAATTGGTGATTTTAGTTTATCACATATGCGTTAATGCGTTTCTGAGTTAGAACACACACATACACACACACACACGCAGACACACCTACACACATATGCCGCGAAAGCAAGCCTAAACCATCTGTTAGTGTTCCCTCATCTGGGTTGGCAATGGAAAAGCTGCACCTCAACTCTCTCAATGACTGCATGTAGGTGTCTAGGCCTGGTACAATTTCAAGCCAGGAGGTTATAATTATGAAAATAATCACAAGTTGATGGCTCCCCAGGAGGAGTGGGCTTCTAAGGAAGCCCCATTTCATTTCCACATTGTTCTAATTAAAAGACGGCTTTTTCTGACTCATTGAGTAATGTACCTATGAAATGAGAAAACAAAAGAAAGGAAAACACAAGCACAGATATAGGCGTGCACACACCCACAATACCCCGCACACAAAAATTCATGCATGCACAGCAAACACAATTCTATTTTACCATCACTTCCACAACATAATTGTTGTGGAAGCGAGGGTAATATAATAATTCCAGCCCAGAGGAGGTATGAGGAGGTTTGACCCAGCTGGGCTTTATTGCCTAATTTATATATTGCCTTAAATCTTGAGTCCCCATATTTGCCGCCGCCACCTCCTCTGAACCCTTGGCTATCAATGTTTACATGAAGAATTTTGGTAATAAAATGAAACGAGACTGCATTTTACTTTTATATAAAACACAACCACTGACAGAGCAGGGTGACTGGACAGCTCATATTGCAGAAAAAAATGTTATGTATGTTCAAATATCATCAAAGGTGGCGAGAGAATCTGATTCAGCTGTTCAGATGGCATTTGAAAACGAAGAGTGACTTGATTTTACCAAAACAAAATCAATGCAAATGCAGATACCCCTTGGCATTCTCTTTTAATGCGGAAATAGCAAAGCCAAGTGGGTCACTTGGTGGCTTTAATCGGATAAGAGGTGTTCGACATTGTGTTCCAAAGCAGGTCATTCCTAAACTAGGAAACGGTGTGCATCTCCATGTGTTCTCTAATCCCAGCAATCCCCATTATCTAGAGGAGACAGTCAACAATGTTTTCCAACAAAAGCGTCATTACACCCTAAGACCTTCAAGCGGAAATGTGTTCAGGTCGGACCACACGGGAGGTTAACCTAGTGCGCCTCAAATATACAGTTCAGCAACACAACACAATTGTTACAGAAAGGAGTATTTTTAGCCCCTGACCTTCAATCTGACTGCAAAAACATGAGGGGCACATCTTTGACTCATGACTTTGTGAGAGCCACTAAACAGTGTATCTCTCTCAGCCGTTAAGATTGTACTGGATGTTAACTTTTAAAGGCGTGATGACACAAATATATGCCCCTCAGACAGTTACATAGTGCAGTGACTTCAGTTTAGAATAAATTATCTAGTAATTTAGACACCAATTGCCATGTTGCGTGCAATCCTCATATAAGAGGCGGATAAACTAACATTGCGCAATTCAGAATAAATCTGAATTGATTTTATCTTATTCCACAAAACACCACATCCCGGAAGTGTTTTGTAGGAATGGAATGGGAAAATGTTGGACTGCATGATTTTTAAAACCTCTCCCTATAAAGTGCTGGTAGCACCATCTATATGGTTTCTGATTTATACTTAATACAGATTTCTCATCCCTGGCAACTCCCCGAAGCTGCTTCTTGCAGTCCTTTGTTCAAAGAATCAGAGGCGCAGAAGGGAAGTGCAAGCTGGGTTGAGAGTTGAGGAATAGCTTCAGGGATAATTTGCAACACCGAGACGCCAGCGGTAGTCAGACCAAAGGTTCAGGAAATGGACAGAGGACAAAGAATGACAGGAGACGAGTTTTAGATCTAGAATGGATCAGATTAGGAATTTAGAACTATAACAGCCCTTTGGACACAAGGCAGTATGACTAGGACCACTAAGGACGAGTGTACTGGACAGATAGCGTATGTGCTGCTGAGAGGGATGGCGAACATTAGCAAAACAGAGCAGGCAAGGTTGGGTTCAGGACAGAGGCCAGGAGTGGAGGAAGAAAAAAGGAGGAAGAGATGGACACAGTTAAGCCGCTGTGGTGACACAGATGGGAGGTGTGCAAAGAAGAGCACAGGGACATAGATAATAAGATAAGAATGAACATCACTGTTATACAACGACTCTGAGTGGTTGATACAATCTCAATGAAATGTTTTAGTCTTTGTTGATGTGATGAAAAATCACTGAGAAGAATAAACAGATAAAGGTTTCAGTGGGCGGAGACAATACCTGTTAGTATAATGAGAGATTGCAGAGCCAGTGACTGGATGTTCAATAGTATATTGGCAGTTGTAGCACTTTGATGACAGCACAAATTACATGTATCAAGAATCCCGCACAGTCGTGTCCCAGTGGTGGTAATGGGTCGTTGAAGCTGAGCACATGAAGGATGCTTGTAGTGAGCCAAGAATTCATTTAATTGTGCATAGCACAGAATTAGCATAACGTGCTGCTTTACAGAGGGACCAGCCATCACCAAGTCAACTGACTATCTAGGTGCGTTTCATTATGCAGCAGTTTAAAATGAACAACCAAAACTGACCCATTTAAAAAAGGATTACTTCCGCCCAGGGAGGGCGGCTATCCTGTTTATAGGCCCAGCTGTAATGTTAATCCAGTTCGGATCAGTGAGGATCTATTTCAACACCAGATTTTTAGCCTGTCAAGCCTACCAGCCTCGGTTTTATGGATGGAAGCCTTTTGGCATTCGAAATGTATTGCTCACAAAACAGTTTCTATTGACAATTTAACAACTGTCCACTTTCAAAGTGAGTACAGAATCCAGAGCATTTAACAAACAAGCATCAATATACCACCACCGATACATTCAACATCATGCAATGATGACTCAAAAAGACATTTGATGTCTGTCTCAGTGGGAGATGTTCTGTTCCCATTACCATACTTACTGCATATCCTGTATTTTAGTTATATCATGAAAGAATAAATGGTAATAACAACAACAACAGTAATACAACAAATTACAAATAATTGTTACGATTATGACAATTGAATGAAATAAGATTTAAAGAATAATGTCAAGATAATGAAATAATTCCAAAATATAATATCTATCTATCTATCTATCTATCTATCTATCTATCTATCTATCTATCTATCTATCTATCTATCTGTCTGTCTGTCTGTCTGTCTGTCTGTCTGTCTGTCTGTCTGTCTGTCTATCTATCTATCTATCTATCTATCTATCTATCTATCTATCTATCTATCTATCTATCTATCTATCTATCTATCCACCCGAATCAATCTATCTAACCTTTGTGTAAGTTTTAAGGTGTCGTACAAACTTTTGACAGACAGCCTGTTTATCAACTATTCATGCTATTGAATATTTTACCCAAATGCAAAACCTGCACATTTTTCTGAGCATCGTGCTCCTGCACAGGGGCCAATGTCCCTATGCACCACCTTAAAAGTGTAGAAATGTTTGAGAAAGAGCAAAATGTCTCATAAATGCATGCGTTTATTTAGACTGCTGCACAGTCTCAAGACACGTCTGTTTCTTCAAGGCATGAAAAAAAAAATCCAACTGACGTAACGTTAAATCCTGAGACACACACGAGAGGATTTAAGCAACAAGACCTCTATATGTAACAAAACTATTAATATAAGACACCAATATGACACACCAAAGGTGCATCAAAGGTGACAGATTATATCCTGGAGTCACTTGTCTTATCTCAGCACAACAAGGATGTTTCTAAAAAAAGCCTGAATGCGAGTGCGTCAATCTAACAGGTTTAAACAAATTGCTCTAATGCCCCCTCCCTCTCTTTCAGGCTTGCAAAATAGGCAGCACTCAAGACTAACATTTGGTATCATAACGTTATTGTGACTTTCATGTGGACTGATTTAGAAGTTCCCGTAGTGGGCACTGGAGTGTGTGATCAGCCAGTCGCTGGCCCTGCACCACATTTACCTGCAAAGGTTTGTGTCACTGTGAGCTTTTAGGCGCGTGGAGCAATTATGTAAATGGACGGCAAAGCGAGTTTGATGTTCTGTCACCACTTAGGAAGCCTTTCATGAGTCTGTAGGGGGAGCGATACAAACGTTCCTCTCAGTGCCAAAGTCTGAACAAACGCTAAGGCAGCTTTCAGCACCAGGACGGCGCATTGGAAAACACTTACCCAGTTTATCCTGGCTAATGCAACGACTTGAGTGTTGGATGAATCAGAGTGCAAAAGCAGCGTGGAGGGAATTTTTGTAGTCAGACAGTTTGCATGGATGCTGTTGATCTGCTTTGTTTGTTGGCCTAAAATCATGCAGAAGCTCCTCTAGTCACCAGAGTGAGGCATGGCAGCAGGGTCCCCAATGAGCTCACTGTTTCATGGCAGTCTCCAGGAAAAAGATATGATTCAGAAATGCTTCACTCTCACAAACACTCTCTACAGCACTGACAATGGCCCTGTGCAATCACAGCTATAGCTGTCAGGTCAATAATCTGCACCGGAGAAGAAGGCAACAACTCCTCTTCAAAGGCAGTAAATGTGTCATAAATGCATTTGACGCAACAGCCACATGCCAGGATGGATCAACTGTATAGGCTCGTTTACACACATTTTCATGCTCTCTGTTTTCTCTCCTCTGTTGCTGTACCAGTCGTGGACCTTCACTCTGACATATTTGGAAAATTGAGAAAACTGGATCTGCAAACCGCTTTTAAGCTTTGCCTGTGAGCTCACTTGCTTTGTTTATCTCTATTTCCTCTCTTCTCACAGTCATCTCAACGAATTCTTTGCACGCTTCGAAGTCCCACCCCAACAGTCTGCGACCACTCCACCCCTACCCCAAAGAGACCCCAGCCACCAACCTCTGACAGTACAGGTACAACACATGAAGCAGACACTCAGCGAGGTCAACTGTAGGAAAGCATTCGGGCCTGATAGGGTTCCTGGGAAGGTGCTCAAAGCCTGTGCGGACCAGCTTGCGCAGGTCTTCACCACCATTTTCAACCGGTCGCTGACACAGACCACCATCCCAGCAAGCATGAAGTCTGCCACTATCATCCATTTACCCAAGAAAACAAACACCACCAGCCTCTCGGACCATCGACCAGTCGTTCTGACCCCCATCATCACCAAGAACCTGGAGTGACTGGTCCTCCAACACATTAAGGACCACCTCCCCCAATCCCTCGACCCCCGCCAATTTGCCTACAGGGCGAACAGATCAACAGAGGATGCCATATCCATCACTCTACACACTGCGCTGAGCCACCTTGAAAACAAGGAGAGCTACGTTCTGATGCTCTTCAGAAGAGCCAGGGCAATCGCAAGAGATAACACCCACCCTGTCCACCACCTCTTTGACCCGCTCCCCTCCGGCAGATGCTACCGGGCAATCAGGACCAGGACTGCCAGACACAGGAACTCTTTCTTCCGCCAAGCCGTCACTGCGCTTAACTCGAGTCAATGCACAAGTCACCTCATCCGCTGGCAGAAAGACAGACACTTCACTCCTCATGCAGTATACACACCACAACGCACGAGACACTTTACCTCCTAAGCTGCACACACACTGAGTACAAATGCACAAGACACTTCATACCCCATGCTGCACACATCCGGAGTACAACTGCACAAGAAACTGACTCCCCATGCTGCTGCACACCTTTGTAACCTGTACCGTTCCGGACTGTCCTCTACCCCTGCTGTTGTCCCGATGCTGCTGAGACTGTTACTTGCTCTGATCAATTTAACTTAATTCTGAACTAGAGCTGCGCCTTAATTTCGTTGTGCCATGATTCTTTTGTTGTGCTGCACAATGACAATAGAAGCATTCTATTCTACTCTATTCAATATCAGTCCTTCACTTAAATGTTGTAGGATGGTATTTTTATGATAACACCTACAGCATTTGTCTATTGTATATTCATGGTATTTGTTATCAGAGTTGCATTGTGTGCTAGTTCGATCTATGTATATGGCAATTTAGCAATCCTTGTCTTCTATTCTAGACACACTAGCTTACAAATATAATCTTGATCAGTTAGGTATTTCTGCATATCAATTCTGAGAAAAAGTGGGAAGACACAATAATGACAGGAGGTGTTTTATTTGTCCATATGTTGCCAGAACAGTGTTATCATCACCAATTCTAACACACTTTCACATTATCAGTGCTGAAAAAATTGCTTGGCGGAGGGTATTTACAGGGGGCAACTTCATCCATCTTATGCACCTTGTTATCAGATTGAGAAGAGTGTAAACACACACCAAGATTCACAGCAGGAGATTATAATTTCATTGGCCAGACTACGTCTGGTTATGTCTAAGCATCATGTGCCCACTCCATGCAATATCCAAGCTGAATTCGATCCAATTAAATCTTATTTGTATAGCGCCAAATTAAAACAGATGTTATTTCAAGGCATTTTCCAAAATGGAGCAAGTAGAGCTCCTTAACATTTCAACAGTCAGACTCTGAAAGACAACATATCCCCCATTAGCAACAGTGGTGAGGAGAAACTCTCTTTTAAGGGGAAGAAATCTCGGGCAGGCCAGGCTGCAGGTGGCTGGACTGTGGCAGTATATACGATATACTGTAACTAATTCACTCCAGAGGCATATGAATCTCTGCAGGTATCAAAAATGTTAACCAGTTTTCATGTACCACAGACTAATGCTGCGTTCCAGGCTACTTGTAACTGGTAATTTACGAGTTTGAGATTCATGAGTCAGGACTTAAAACCGTTCTAGGCACCGCCGTCTTCTTTTGGTCTGTCATTTTAGGTACAAAAATACATTTTGTGACGTCAAACGCAGAAGTTGGAGTACTAGAAAACAATAGAGTTCAAAGTTGTGAGTTCACAGGTTTGGTTGTATACCCGCCCATTTTTAACTGGTAAATTGCGAGTTACGGGTAGCCTGGAACACGACATAATCACAACCCTCTTGATTTGTTTAACCTTTAGATGCACATATGGGGTGAAAAGTGACCCTCTCAATATTATAATATATATAAGAATATATATATAAGAATATAAGAATTTCAGTTGGGGTCAAAACTCGTGGAAGAGTGTAGGTATTAGTAGGTTGAGCATCAAGGGGTTAAGCGCTATGATTTATCTACTCAATGGTAATTTTCTCAAAGGCCCCTGCTGGGCTGAAGATTTATTCTGTTGTTCCTTGTGTGGTTTAATTGACCTCTTTGTTACCATGGGCAGCCAGGTGCTTGAGATCATGCCCATGGCCATTTCATATGTCCCTTATTACGGCTTGTTAAATGTCAATTTTTGTTTCAACACTTGTTTCTCATTTCGATTCACTAAGTGGTGGATTTGAGTTTGGCTTCCTTGACTATGAGTGGTTGGTTGACTCGGCCAATTTACGTTGAGCATCTGCTCAATTGTGCTGTGCTTGAGCATTGTGGTTTATTGAGGAGTACTTAAGTTCTGTCTTTTGGTCTCTGCGGTTGTCAGATCATCGCTGTTGTGTCACTTTCATTTGCGATAAAAGTCTGTCTGCCTGTTTTTTTACCGTGATAGGTCCTGGACGCCCGCTTACCTCATGCTCAGTATCTGTTCTTACCCTTAATGGGTTCTGTAGGCCCTCCTGCCTCATGTTTGGTGCCTGTTTTTTGCCATTGATGGGTTCTGGATGCCTGCCAGCCAGTTCTGTATCCTGCCGGGTACTGGATTACGTTTTTCCCCACGTATCAGATATAAGATATTACGTATCTTCCTGTTTGTTCTGTGCTTGCCTGTCTGCCTGTTTTTGACCATACCAAATTCTAGACTGTGGTTTTTGCCTCAATGGATCTTGACATTAAGCAATATTGTTAAACATATCCCTGCTCTGCGTTTTGTTGTTGACCCCTGACACTTAGAGACAGGAAACAGTATACCGTATTCTCTAGATAAGGGGTCAGCAACCCAAAATGTTGAAAGAGCCATATTGGACCAAAAAAGTAAACAACAAACCTGAGCTGCAAAAAAATTTAAAAGCCTTATATAAGCCTTATTAATAAATCTAATATTTATTCTTAACATTTTTACAGCATTGGAAAACGTTAAGAATCTTTGTGTCACATTTTTCCCGCCAGAAAAAACATATTAAAACAAAAGAATCACATTTTTCCCATTTTTATCCATTGTTACACATTTTTGAAAATTCCCCAGCAAGCCACTAGGGCGGCGCTCAAGAGCCGCATGCAGATCCAGAGCCGCAGGTTGCCGACCCCTGCTCTAGATACATTGCTCCTGGGTATGAGTCCCACCAATCAAAAAATGCATGATAATAGAAAAAACAAACGTATAAAAGTCACAGGAAAGAAGGACTCTTCTATGCAGAGGAGGAAGCAGCGCATAAAATACTGCAATTACCATTAATTACTGTAATGCTAAATTTAAGTGGTAGAGGAGAAGCAGATACTGTACTTGTGCCTACAGTAGGCGCAGAGAGCCTTGTGTACCAACCTTGCACGGTTTTCAGTGTGACAATAACAGGCATGTGAAATTAAATATATTGATAATTTCACATATTAGTCGCATGTGGGTATAAGTTGTACCCACGGCCAAACAATGTGCAATTCAAGCTCCAGAAAATATGATTACTAATATCTCAAAAACATCGTTTTGTAAAATTTGGTGTACTCCAGCAGTCGTCTTCTGGGGGACAGAAAGTTCCAGTGGCTTGACTGCTCTTGATTAGGCCCATTCAAGCTGACTGACAAGAGTCCAGTCAGGTATGTGAAGCTGACTGACAAGAGTCCAGTCAGGTATGTGAACAGCTGAGCTGCAGATGAGCAGTGGGGAAGCTAATTTGTGAATATTTGTTTAGTGTTGATTGATGCTAGAAATCAAAGATAAATGCAGACATTTCCAGTATTTTGTGAACATCAGTGCTTCATCAGCGTCAGACAATGAGTGCCAAGGCACTAACAAGGCGGGGGACACTGGGGGGAGGCGCCGGCTGACGATTTGGGTACTGAATGAGGGCTGAGGCCCAGTGCCAGTGTCCACTAAGGGGGGCTGAGACATGGATGTATTATACTGGGTTGTCTATGGTTTTTCAACTGAATTAGGACCATTTTGCACTGCTGAATCCCAAAATGTTTTTTGTGCAAATGTGATTGAGAAAAATCCAATCTTCTAACAAAATTGATTGCATTTTGTTTGTAAAATTTTGTTGATATTTCTCATCCAAAAAAGGTTTCAAGAGGGAAAAAAAAATGTTTTCTAACAGAGCATATTAATCAAATGGAGGAATCTTCCTCATTGATTACAGGATGTTTTTTCTGTTGATCCCAATCACATCAATACTGCAGAATGAGCAGTCGGTGACATGGTTTGCTGGCTCCCACCAAACCATAGGAATTCCAAACTTCAGACAGTTTTGATTAACCGTTTTAATATGTTTTTTTTTTTCTTAATGTCTGTGCAGTTTGCATATCACTCAGAGATGCAATACGTGAAAATGCTCCCATTAGAGCAGTGATAAAAAGTCTTAAGCGGGCCTGCCGACAGGTTGTTCTTTTTTTTCTTTTTCAGAGTCCTTAAAAAGTACAGCCGCTGGTGCGCAAGTCCCATTTTAAATCCTCTGTGATTCATGTCCCCAAAGACTTAAAACTGGAAACCCTCTCCACTTCCTCACCATTGATGAGCAGGGGGCAGGGGGTCTTCTCTGTGCCTCCAGAAATCCACAATGATTTCTTCTTTTTTTTTTTGACATCCAGAGTCAAATTGTTGTCATTACACCACCATACAACCCTGTCGACTTCACCTATGTAGGTGGTCTTATTGTTGTCAATGTCTTGCAATGTATTTCTAAGTGTTAAAACTATGTAATTTCCCCTTCAGGGGATAGTAAAGTGTTTCGCAGAAACTCTGTACATGAATTGCATACCATATGAGGCGTCAAAGCTTACCGTGGTCACAAAGTTGTATGCTGTACCAGAATAAGCATGGTGAGCATGCTGCACGGAACTTGTGACTAGATTCCCTGCAGATGCAGCAGAATATGTCAAGGTTATTTTTGTAAGATCTTCTTTTCGAAGCCATTTCATACATGTAATATAAAGAAAACAATTAGTCATAAGCTGTCACATGCAAAATCCTCAGAATGCGTTAATTGCAAGAAATATAAAAGAATTTTGGATCATATGACGTGAAAATACCAGTACTTGTAAACAGAGAGGTCAAAAAACAAATATGTAGCTTAGTTCGGAAAGATGACCTGACTGAGCAAAACCATTGTCCTCTCTGGATTCAGCACATCAAAATTCTACAAAATCAGCTTAAAAAAAAAAAAAAAAAAACAGGTTTGGTGTTGACCAGTGTTATCTTTCGAGACTGGCCTGTCCCAACAAGAAACAAGCTCAAGCACTTTGAGAGACCGAATAGAGGGCAGGAGGACTGTGAACAGACAGTGAATAGCTCTCCCTGTAGGATCTGCATTTTTGCATTTCATCCAGCCACATTTCTTAATGCAGAACAGTTGACAGCTCACTTGAACTGTTGAGGGTTTAGTGAATTATTCGAGGACGTTTGATTCAGCTATCAATCTATCTATCTATCTATACACGCACACACACACACACACACACGCACACACACGCACACACACACACACACACAGAGTATATATACTGTGTTCTGTGTACATACATCTACTGATGCCAAGTCCGGACACAGCCTCAAGTGTAAGATGGAGGCGTGCACAGACGCAGCGGACCGGAGCTTTTCTTTTCCGTGTGTTGTTTTGTTTTGTTAATATTTTGTTAAAAAAACATTTTATTTTTACTCACCACCCCTACATTCTGCCAGACCGATAACATCAACAGCTGCCACAAACCTCTTAACATCGGTTCCGCTGCGAGAGAGGTATTTCCACCAAGTTTCTCCGCCCCCACAACTTGCCAGCTGACGCAGCGAGGAGTCCCGGCTTCCTGTGGATCATCATCCCGGTGGACAGACGACAGAGACGGCTGATGGAGAGGAAGCAAGAGCAAGGCTGCAGGGCCGGCGCACTAGCGAGGCTACAGACACACAAGGCTATGGAGGCTACGTAATGCTAGCGAGGCTACAGAGGCAGCCCACTAAACCACAGCCACCCGACATTTATATATATATATATATATATATCACACACACCTTACCAGTTCAAGCTGCTCTTTCCAAATAAATCCTGGTGAAGATCAGATCACGAGTCACTGAGCCTGACTGTCTGTACGTCCGTCTCTCTCTCTCTCTCTCTCTCTCTCTCTCTCTCTCTCTCTCTATATATATATATATATATATATATATATATATATATATATATATATATATATATATATATATATATATATATATATATATATATACACACACACACACACACACACACACATACAGTATATACTGTATGTATATACATACATATATATACTGTACATATGTGATATATTTTATATATTTAAAGAATACAGACAAATTTTTTCTTGGCCATTTTGACAGAAGCTTGCAAGTCAAACAAGTGTGAGCATCCCTTCCCTAAATAAGTCTAATTGTATAACTGCATGATTCAAACAAATGGTAATTAGCTTGCCATCATCAGCTCACAGTAGCAGGTCCTCCACTGCTCACCACTGCTATTCTACTAAAAGCAGCAGCGGTTCACATTAGAGGCAAGAGAGTGTGTGTTGCTGTCATGCTGTCATGAGCAAGTAGCATGAAGTCAGCCCTAAGCTGCTGTGAAACATGAGTTTCACTCACAAACTCAACAGACGTGCCTGAGCACAGGAAAGATTTGATTTTCTGTTACAGCGCTGAGGGTGTGTTGGCTGTTTGATTCTGGCTGTTATCACCCAGCTGATCAGGTCCAGTTGGAGTCTGTACACGTCTAGGGCATGTGTGCAAGTTGATGTTTACTGTGTGGTTAGACTAGCAATAATTCCAGTAATGAGAGTGTTTGTGCACGGATGATTTGCAGGATCACTGTGTGGGATACGACAGGAACATTGAAATATGTTTTGCACATTTGTCAAAAAATACATTGTTTTTATGATTGTTTTATGACACTTGGTTTTGTAAATATATGGAGGTAAATATGTAATTTCTGTATTTGCTTGCATGTACTTGAGATGGACACATGATGTTGTGTCTTAAATTACAGCATCCATCAACCTTTTTGTGTCATGATCCTGGACTAGTCACCCTTCATTCACACCATTTCAGAGCTTTTGAAAGGCTACGCAATTAGGATATGAGGGTATATTTCCTGACATACCCTCATATCCTAATCCATTTCTTAATGAAGGTACATCTGTAAGGGTGTTTGAGGCTTTTTATGGATCATCCCAGAAAAGTTACAGGACAAGTCATACTAGTCAATGACAAAAGCCACTTTTCCTTGGAGTGCAAATCTGCTAGGTTGGTACTTTATTGACCTCACTGTTCGAGTAAATCTTGCGATCCAGGATTGAATTGTAAGTGAGGTACGACCACATTCTCATTGGAACTCTCATAGGAGCTTTTCTATGGATGTTTGTGCGGATGAAAACAGAGCCAGTGCCCGAGTGTGTGGGCACACTCAGGCACACACTGTATCTGTGAACAATTTGTAGTTGGCATGTAATGACTAGTGAGCCTGGCAGGCTTCAACATCTTGGTATTCATCGATGTTGCGAATATGTTTGGGGAAAAAAAGCCTGCTGTGAGCTCAGGTATAATAGAGTTTCCTGCAGTGGAACTGTGGGATATGAAATTTGTGCCCTTTAGTCCCTCAATCATTGGTCCACATTTGCTCCAAAAAAGGAATGGATTTTTAGATGATCTTCCAGGAGGAGGATGAAATATTTGACCCTCCGAGAGGTTACCAAGTGAAGGAGTGCTGCGACACGGATGGGCATCGCTGCAAACAAAAAAGCACTATGGGAGATTGAATGTTGCCCTGTCTGTAGAGGTTAAGCCTGGGCAAGTAAATCAACAAACTGCGTGTGATGCACCCACACTCAAGTAAAACATTTTTAAGAATCCATAAACCCCTGAAACAAAAACTCAATTTTGATTTCCACCTGGTGTACCTCTAGACTATTTATGGTGTGTTTAAACAAATCAAAGCACTACACCTTTCAGAAGATTTTGTGCTCCCTGTGGGAAATGCGGTGATCAGTATGCACAAAGCTCGATTTTCCAAATCTTATCCAGACCAGATATTATCTGCAGGATTCCAGACAAGTTTAAAATGTGTTATTGCATTTGCAAGTAGTCACGCATGAGATTGGATTTGACTGATAAGCACACACAGGAGTATGTGATTTGAACAAGCTGCAAATTGGCAATTCAAATATCAGTGGAACCGTTCTCAAGTGCAAGGTTGTATTACGAGACGTAGCGCACAATCAGAGAGCGAGGTTTGATTCAGGGAAAACACAATCATTGTGGAGTAAATGCAAGATGTTACTTTGATTTTAGTGCCACAAAAAGAATGCTACATCTCAGTCATACCTTCTGCATAAATTCATATAAAAAGTTGCATCTGCAGTGTTGCATTGAACAGATGGATAAAGAAATGTGTCTCTGCAGCTAACAACAAGTTTATGAGCTGTTCCAGACTAGCAAGGGAGCACTGTGACTGAGGTTGGCATGACTCCTGCTGAAGCCCTGCTGGAAAGGTTCTGTCAAGATTGGTCCTTATAGGAAGAATGCAATGAATTTCTTGGACACTAACTTGGTAAAATATGAAAGTGACAGTGATACCATGGGAACATATCAGCAGTCAATAGTGCAGAGCAGAACAGGGAATATCCAATTAAATTGGATCAACTGATGAAATTCTGTTGAAACATTGAAGATATGAGACTTTGGAGCAGAGAGATGAAGTAATCACATGTACTATAGTGTCCTTTGAGATGCTGAAATAGATGTCCAGACAATGAGGGCAGGTTTAAACTAGCCACAGACAAAGGACAGTGACAGAGCTGCGTGGGTGTCCAGGCGCCGCCTGATTCATAATCCTCTGAATGAATCATAGGCTGGAGAGCTGGGATTTCATTATACTGCACCGACCAACACTGCCTCAAAGAACTGTAAGAGTGCCTTTGATACAATTTACATACAGAATACATACAGTATATAGTGTAAATACACATACACCTAATGGATTTAATATACTGTGCCTTCTCCCACAGGCACATTTTTTTCTGCTTTTGACGTATCCTCATTATTTTACAGGCAGGAGGGTGATCGGTAAGGTGCCACAGGAACAGTTTGAGGTTAAATTTTTCATTTTTTTTAAGGCCATGTGATCCAACCTTCAGTGTCTTCGTTTTTCAGCATGGGTAAATTTCTTCTCAGAAACCTTTCACTTTCACCTGCTCCATTCAGAGGTTGCCCTTGTGGATTCTCCACTTTCACCTCTATCGTTCTTTTGAATCATCAGTAGGAACAACAACCGCCCTCCTCTCCTCCTGAACTACATCTATGAGCCATCTCTTGAGCACATCAGACTCCACACTGTGGTCCTGCTCTTTTCCTCCCACCAAGCAGCTTTATCTTCAACACCCTCCGTCCAAAATATCCACAATCTGTCCTCTGCACATGACCAAACCTCAATCGTGCCTCGCTGACCTTCTCCCCAAATTGCTCCATTAGTTGTTCTACTGATGCTCTCATTTCTAATCCTGTCTAGTCTGGTCACTCAGAAAGAAAACTTCAGCATCCTCAGCTCTACCATCTCCAGCTCAGCCCCCTGTCACTTGGACAGAGCCACAGTTTCTACACCAAAAGTTTTGGCAGGTCTCACTGCCATCTTGTTAACCTTTTTGCTCAAAGTCAAAGAGGTCTCTTTTCACATTTTTTTCTTCTGAGATATTTTCTACACATATTCTGCAGTATACAGAATAGAAAAGAACAGAATACAATAGAATAGAATGCTTGTATTGTCATTGTGCAGTGCAATGAAAATAATTATGGCACAATGAATTATGATGCAGCTCCAGTTCAGCCACGCACAGTGTAGATACAGTTTGGGCCTATTTACAGTATAAACCTATCTACAGAATTAAGTTGGTGTGACTGTGCAACTGTGACTGTGACTGTGTGTGACAAATAGCAATAGCATAGTAGAACCCTACGTTCTTGCACAACCATCGCAAGAACATAACAAATAGCAGGTGTTAGAAGTACAGCTTGGATGCATACCTTAGCAGCGTGTTTAGTACTGGTGATATTTGTACCTGTAATAATCATATGACGGACTGTGTAGTGTAAATTGACTATTTGCTGGATCGTGATGCTGCAACAAGTTCGGCAAATGACAGTGCTGATGATAGAATATACATATCTTGTGACAGCAGCAGTCGGACAAGACTTAAGATGACGCTAAGTGGAAACACAATTTCTCTCCCAAGTGGGCATTGACATCATACTGTTCCATCTGACTTGTTGGACGCATTATGCCATCCACATATAAATGCTAATCTTATCATTCTAGAGCTGCAATCATGTCACAAGGGTCATACCATCTAAACCTTATAACTGTAGTGCAGATGACGCACAGCACCTGTATCTGATGTACGTTTGCATCATCAAATTAGTGTTACATGACCGGCACACATGCGACAACACAGCGGATGAGATGTTCGCAGGAAACAGGGCTTTGATCGAAAAACATCCTCAGGAGCTATGCAGAAGAATTGCACACAGGAGACGTTGGCACCCTGTCAAAGAACACACAGCCCAGAGACGCCGGCTCTGTGTTTCGAGCCTCTCAAACGGAGCCTCAGTCATGCCACGGCGGACATTCTCACAGCCGCTTTCTTCAGGGAGTCAGTCAATGAATCCCTCACCAGCGCTGTAATGTGGATAAGTCGCTTCATAAGAAGTGGAAGAAATGCCTCAGCAGGTGAGAATCAAATCAATCTAGCCACGGAGAGAGACAGTAACAATGCTGAGGTGACGAGCAAGGCACAGAGGAGCAAACCAGGAAGCTTGAATATATTCCTGGAATGGGTGTAAACGCAGACATAACACACATTTTGATCTAAGCAGTGTGTTATGTCTGCTATCGCTGTTTGTTTCTCTTTGCTTCGGAGACCGTCTGCTTTCTCTATCGGGTACATGGGATGACAGCATGAATCAGGCTGCATAGAGCTCTTACAGATACGGCTGGTATTCATCAGGTACGACACATGCGCCCACAATCTCTATTTTTGTTTCCACCTCCAATCTTATTTGTTTCTGATGTAGACATATTTCCCGCATCATGGCCCATAACTGAGTGTTTTTCAGTGGGAAACCTGCTAAAGAAAACAAATGAAAGTGTTTCAGAGATGTAACAAAACATTATAACTGTCACAGTTGTCAAGTTGAACTGTGAATAAACTGGAAAAAAAAACATACAGATTACCTGAGTGAAATGTGAATATAGAAAAGCTCAATATACAGTATGTGCACATTCAAACCTGAAATGCAATTTTTAAGTAAATATAGAGCAAAGGTAGACAGACAGACAGACAGACAGACAGACAGACAGACAGACAGGTTAATCATTCTAAATGTACCAGCTACACAGATAACACAGAACAGTTTATCTTCCATGTCTAACCAGCGAAATTTTGTAAAAGCATCATTAATCTGCTCAAAGAAACTGATATCAATGAATTCAGTTGTGGTCTGCTAAGTTTACATGGTGATCTCATAATTTCCACCATGTAAATATGGGCTTTGTTTGATCATGGGCACGTGTATGACAGAACAGAGGCTCCATGCTGTCTGCATAGTTTAGAGTGAACTCTTTATCTCTCCATCTCTCTGTTTGTCTCTGTCTCTCACTCTATTTCGCTCTCACTCTCCCTCTCTCTCACACACACACGCACTCAGAGGTCGATGTAAACAGGCATTCTGAGCTGAGCAGCAGGGATCAAGTGAGGGCGGGCAATGATTCATCTCTTCCTCTCTCTCGTTTTCCACTTACAGTGAGCTCACCTCACACACATAAGCAGGTGTGCAGAGTTCTCACTCTTTATCCTGTCACACTTTGACCTGAAATGCACTCCATCTCCTCATTCCTCATGTCCCTGTTTTTCTAAATCATCAACCTGTTCCCCTTCATCTCAACTCTTATGTCATTGCTACCAGCAAAATATTTCCAAATTTGACCAGAAAAAGAGGTTACAGGTTTGATCCCAGGCTCCAACTTGAAGGGTCGAATGTCAGGTTGTCCTTGACCAAGGCACTGCACACATGAAAGCTCCTTGAGAGTCTTACTGAGCAGCCAACTACTCCTGAAATGGTGCAGATGGGTCAATACAAAAGATTTTGCACTCTTGTGGATGAAAATAGAATGTCAAACTCACAAAATGAAATGACAAACTACAATATCAGATGTAAATACTCATATGGAATAAAGACAAGTTATGTAACACGGCGGGAGGAGCGGTTAGGGTTAGGGTAAGGGTGAGGTGGGGGCAACAAATCAAAGCACAGGCAACATAATGTGTAGAAAAAAAGCTGACAAAACTTTCCTCATGAATTACTGAGATACAATTATGACAATAGAAACAATTTCCACTCTAAAACAAATCAGTAGCCACAGTCTGATGACTACTTCCAGCCATCAATCAAGGCTTATCTCCATTTGTAACTTCATTGATATTCAATTTTACATTTCCTGTGACACGCTCCTTTTGTTCTGGTTAAACTAATTATGACTGGAGCCGGAAAACAAATTTTCATTAAGAAGCATTCCTTGGGAACGTGGGGTGAGGGTGGGGTGTTGGTGGTGGTGGTGGTGGCATTCATTTGGCTTTAATGATAGAGACAAAATGGCAGTGATTATTCTTCTAAGTGGAGAATTTAATTTAATGATGAGATGTGGAGGCTCCTGAAAGAGGCAAACAAACCACTTGGAACAGTGTGTGAAGCCCTGCGACACACACATCGATGGGCGTTAGACACACACATCAGCATAGCACATCGCAAATGTTTTTTCATTTTATATGGTGGTTTCAGTGTCACAGCAGAAATATAGGCCCATCTATATTACTAAAAAATCATTAAGTAAAATATCTACGTCTGAGAGGGCTCAGGAAATTCATGGCAGTCAATCCTGTTCCTCCTTGCAAGTCACTGCAATAGTCAGTAAGCTTAACATTTGAATCTGTTGCCTGTAAACATGATAAGTTTCATATTAAACATAACATGATATACTGTGACCCAAAAACTAGAGGGCCTTTCAATGATCTATTTCCTTGTTGAGAGCGTGATTGGACATCCAGTGCACAACCCATCAGAAACAACTAAGGGTTTGGACACTGACTTACCAAGTTGTTTCCCCTGTACTGTTGCCCTTGATTCATCCTCAGTGCCATAAATAAATGGTGTCCTTTGTTTGAAATCTAAATAGTTTCAAACATACGTGGTTTGAACGTTAAGGCACAATCAGCAGAGAATATTTCAAGCAGCAGCACCAGCAAACAGCAACCAGGACCTGGAAAAGCATTATGCACTAATGCTGTTTTATATATGAATTACCAACAAAACGTAGTGCAGTGTGAGGGGTTCCAGATACCTGAGCAGACTGGCATTGGACAGTTTCCATCAGAGAATTCCAGCCACTGTGATATTTCTGCAGTGATTTTTTTTTTTTTTTTTTTTTTTTTGTGAGCGTTTGTTTGTACTCTAAGAACACACAGATTTGTCTGACCATCATGGACAGAAAATGCATGTTTGTCAGTACAACCAGATGTTTTTTTCAATCAGTGGGCATGACATTTTTCAAGTAATCACAGATTTTTTTCATTTGGTTTGTTCCTATACCTCTAAATCTGTGACCCTTGACGTATTTGGGGTTGTTTTGGTCCTTTGTTTATTTATCTGAAATGAATGGATGAAATGAAACAATGCAACCTCCAGTTTTTCTCCTCTTAGTTTGCGGTCAACTGAGGCTCCACACACTTTGTACAACACACACTGTGACAATTCTTTAGCCGGGACGTGTGCCATCTTTCACTTTGAACCAAGATGTCGAACAACAACAAAGATATTAGGTACAATCGCAGAAAGAAAAAGAAAGAAAGAAAAAAAGAACCCTTTTTATCTGTTTGTATCCCTTAAAATGTCATCCTTTCCCCCTCCCCCCTTTTAAGTGAGGGTGCAGTAGAAATGGAATCTTATCTGTCCAGGTACTCTCATGGATACAACCAACCACCAAACAGGGGCTGAATAACAATGAGTCCTGTTACATTGAAAAGGAAACATTTCACTCACTTCTATTGGCACACAAATATAATTCAGGGAGATAAACAAATGCATATTATATAAACAAGAATGCCCTGATGATCTTTTGGTATAAGATTTCTCGCCATACATTGGATAACCTTGCAGTGTGGAAACTATCCAGAAAAGGGAGAAAATGTGCTTTGATGACAGAAAAAAATCAACCTCACTGACACCTTCTGATCAGTCCATCATCATCAGCTACGACATTAGCTGACATTAGACATTTGGACACTGTTGAACAGACTTATTGCCAATTCAATAATCAAAGGAATGACATTACTTCTAAACTTCAAAGTCCATCACATCAACTTCGACTATATGTGGAATATTAGAATTTGTCTTCACTGTAGGTTGTTTTTAAGAAAATTTCAAGCATTGCAGATGACAAAGAAGGGACAGATCAGAAAAGACTATATTTACTTTCAATCTTTGAACTGCCTGTAAGTATTTTTTCCTCCGACTTGAGCGTTTACCTGTAGCTGCATGGTAGTATATTTTTTGAGAAGCAGAAAACAAACAACTGCATCTCTTAGAATAGAGACCTAAGTGTCTGAAGACCTTGCATGATTAAATTATACACGCGTAGTCTGTAATGATGGAGAAATACACAAACAGCTCGCACCCACCTATACACGCCCAACTGATTCTGTGAAACATCTTCATGTATCTGTAAGGCGGGAGAGCATAATGACACTTAATGGAACGCACGCCAGTGTAATTTGTTTCAGGTCTGGTTTTCACTGTCAGATGAGCATAATAGGCTGTACTTTGACAAACAATTTGGCAGAAACGAGGTCATGCACGTTTTCCTCTCTGACTAGGGTTGCGGAGTGCAATTCAGATCCCATCCCATTATCCCACTCTCGTTGCCTATACTCTCCTCCCTGCAGCTTCTAATTGCTATGTGCTGATGTAATTATCATTGCTGCATCAGTCCATTATACACATTGGTATTTCTCAAGCCCTCGTTCACAAACATACTCAAAACATCCAGCTGTGTTGATCCTGCTTGAAAGAGAAAGGTCTTATCAGAGACATCACGTCAGCTCACTCCTTCATCAGCAACTAGTGCTCCAGCTGCTCTCCATACAAGAGCTATTATTGACACATTGTTTTTTGTTTATCTAGAGCTGTAATTATCAGACGCATTTGGTGTAATACGAAAGCCTCATCCAATGTTGTGTCTACGGGAAACAAGCATTTTAATGAACAGACAACTAATTCATTTACACAGTGTCTCTGTATCTAGATCAGCATCTGTCAGAATTGCCAGTATTGTTCAATCAGTAAGTCCCCCCCTGCTTCTCCCACATGTGACACAGGTCAGATTTTCATGATATTTGTGCCAAAACGGAGTCATCTGCTAGTTTGAGTCTTGCTGTAATTCATAGCTGCCCTGTGAATACGAGGCCAGTGTGAGAGCAGTTGGTCTTGCATACACGTGGGTGTTACGGGTTTCTCGCTTCTCTGTAAAAATAAACATTGATGGGGCGCTGCAGCCATACAGCTCTTGGAGCTGCAGACTGTCAGAGGGGTGGAGCCAAGGTCAGTGCTCAGCAATGTCAAGTTGCCCTCTCAACATCACAAAGCGTTTAAAATCACATCGGACCAATAGAAAAAAGAAAGAAATGTATACGTCTTCTTTTGTCTTCCAAAGGCAAAATGTACAATCTCCAGTCTGTTAATAATAACAAAAACATACATGGGAGTGACATTTGCCTTCAGGCAAATGCACACAGGCACCTTTAGTGTTACAGAAATTACAGTATTTACACCATGCAGCAGGGGAGGGATCACAGAGTATGGAGGTTGCACACAGGAGTTTCACCCCGTGTGGGTAGGATGTTAGGTGCCTTGCTCAGGAGGCAAACTGGAATCCCCCCACCCACCTGTGCAGTCCTAATTCTTTGGTTTGAAGCGGGACATGAATCAGCCACCGACAAAGTCCCTACAGCCCGAGCTACTGCCGTCCCTAAATAAATCAATCTTGAAAGTAAATGGACTGAATATCACGTGCAACGCCTTTACCACTTGGCCGTCTTAGCCTCTTACAGGGGAATGATCATTCATACATGTAGACTCTCTGAATAGTCTAATATTCAACAACAATGGCTAAATTTGAATGCTGTTTGGTCTGAAATTCCAATCACATTCAGAATCACTGAACATTTACAATATTGTGTTCCATTGTTATTGTGCATTTCAGAAAAATTATGTGGTGCTGTAAAACTTTGCCTGAGGTAGAAATGCAAAGCTCAGATGACAGGTTTGCAGTATAATCTAATGGGCCATCTGAAAATCAACAAAACATGACTCAGATTTCTTTGTCCTTGTTACTGTGTGTGCATTGTTGCTGCTACATGCTCGGCTGCTCCCGCTACACATTATTAACATACCGACGTGTCGCGCCCAGGATCTGCCCACGATGGTGTCAAGCTTTTGAAAAATAAAGTGGCATTGTGAACATCTGTTATGTCTGTGTTGCATGATTGCACAGATTCTTGGAATTGTTTTCATTCTGACAGCATCTCTCTGTGCTCTGCCTTTTGTTGTGCTCAGAAAACTCTGTTCTCCAGCAGAACTCTCCCCTGCACCTCTTCATCCTCGACAGCTGAAATTGCGGGTCTGTACTGATGCAGCACGCCTGACATTCTGAAAAACGATTCAGTCGAGTGATTGATAAGACAAGTGGTAAAGTTGAGGTCTTTTGTTCAAACAGCCATGATGCTTTGCAAAGACTCATTCCATTTTTTTTTTTTTCATTTTAATCCGCTTTTAGTCTCCGGGGGACATACAGTAGCCTCTGTGCATTTTGGCCCTCTCATAGTTTCAGGTACAGTGGCTTGAATGAGGCACCAATGGAGCTTTTAGAGTATCATTGTCTTGCTCATAGACACCCCGACTTCACTCCAGCTGGAGCCTATGTCCGCTGCTTCAACTATTTTAGAGGTGCTGCTGCGGAACCACTAAGTGAGTTTTAATCATTTCAAAAATTAGGGCCAAATCTGAATAAAGCTCGTCAGGAATCTTTCTGGGCTTGGTCTGGGATTCGGTGAAACGGCTTTGAAGATTTCAAAACAGAAATCATAGATAGAAGGAAAGTACTGAAAGACTGAATATTGAAATACCAGCAAAGCGTCACTGTCAATATCAAAAAGTAGTTTTTTATCATGTCTTTACACCAGGCTATATAAAATGATTGCAATACGGTGAGCAGTAATATATGGTAAATGCACAAAGCATTTAATGCCAAATTGGATGCACAAACAAGCACAAGCTTGCACACACATTTTAAGAAACACTATGAAATAAAGCGCCAGAACATGATGGCAACAATGGAGCCACAGAGGGTGTTGTTTTCTTCTGGCAAAGGAGCATGTTTTGCATGTTAAGAGGCAATTTTCCCATTAATCTGTGCCTGACAGACCTCGGCGAGGCTTTATTCCTGTGCCTCGAGGACTCATTTAGATAGTATGTAAATAAATGTACATAACAAATATTACAATGCAAATTGAAATAGCATATCTTCATTTTAGGTCAAAAGACTGTTTAATTTGAGGGAGCTTTAGAAACAGTCGTGATGGCCGGTTAACTTTATGGGACTTCATTCTCATAAATCACAGCAGCCTAATTAAGTGGGAGCACAGCTATAAATGTGGTGTTAGAGTGAAGTAGAAATATAAGAGAGCCGGTTGGTTTCCAATGGATGTGATAAAGACACAAACTAAGGCAGAGATAATAACAGAGTCACGTGCACATTGCACTTCAACCTTTGTCTCTGTCTCTGATATCCAGGCAGCTGCTGTCTGGCATCATTTCAGATCGATCTTAGAAATACCACAATTTTTGCATATCTGCAGGATCTGGACTGCACTACATTCCATATGGCACAATCATCCAGGTCTTAATGTGTGTGTGTGCCTCACATTCATTCATTCTGATGACTGCTGGAAAACACACAAGTCAAACAGACATTATCAATTGCATGGTAGGCAAATAGAAAATAATGGACAAGGTGTAACTGCGACATTTGAAAGGGTGTGAAAAGAGCAGTTTCACTCTTGTGACAAAATCTGAAATTTATAAATTTGAGATCTAATAACATTACTGCAAGACGGAATCTACATTGTAATTTGTGAAATCAGAAATGTTTCACATTTAGCCACGTGACAAAATAAACTAATGAAAAAATCATCAATGATTAAATCCCCCAGTATTTCAGTCACATTTTCATAAATGTTGAGTAAGATTTAGATAGGATTTGCTGATTAAATATGTGGTATGATTACACTGGGTAACAAAAAGATAAAAATTGAAAATAGTTTATGTTTTTTCAACTGATTAAGGACCGTTTTGCACTGCTGAATCCAAAAATCAATCAGGTCAGGTTCGTTTGCTAATTTGATTTTGAAAAATCCAATCCTCTGACGAAATTGATTACATTCCTGTAATATTATCAGTTGATTTTTGGTGATATTTCTCATCCAAAACAGGTTAAAGGAGAAAAAAAAAAGAAATTTCTAACAGAACGTATTGATCAAATGGAGGAATTCTTGTCACTGATGTCTAGAAGTTCTCCAAAGACATGTGCTGGAACTTCTCCATAGTGAGCTACAGGATGACATGCTGATTCAAGATCAGGATACTTGAGGCTGCCCTGGTTCTTTCTGCTCATCCCAGTCACATCAGTAGTGCAGAAGTAGCAGTCAGTGACATGGTTTATTGTCCAAACCATGGGAATTCCAATCTTCAGACAGCTCATCTTAGGGGTGGCAGTGTCTCAGTCGGTACGGGACCTTGCCTAGGGACTGACGGTTCAAGTCCCAGTGACGACACAAGGGACTGGAGGCTGGGCAAGTGACTGGAAGGCACTGCAGAGGTGCCCTTGTGCAAGGCATCTAAACCCCAACCAGCTCAGTGATGCTTTCAGAATGGGCAGCCCCCTCACTCTTTGGGGTCCTCCCTTACTTTATGACATGGTGTGCATACATCCATGTGTGTATTTGTAAGGGTGAAGCTGTGTCATTGCCCATTCAGGGGATTAATAAAGTCTATCTTCTCTCCATCACTTCTCTTGCCTTTGGTCCACTGATGACAGACACTTGGTACATGATTTGCATACCATCTGTGGTGCCCAAGATTTATCGTGGTCACCGGGTTTAATACCAAAAGAAGCATGGTGAGCATGCTTTGTGAAACTTGTGACTAGATTCCTATTAGGAAGAGTGATGTATTCACTGCAGATGTAGCACAATTCGTCAGGCTTATTTCTGCAAGATCTAATGGTCGAAGCCATTTCATTCAAATGTAATATGAAAAAAAACAATCAGTCATAAGTTTGCACATGCAAAATCTTCAGGATTTGTTAATTGCAAGAAATAATATATAATAATAATTTTGCATCATACGATGAAAAAATTCTGTACATGTAATCAAAAACAATGTAATTTTTGGATTCAGCACATTACAATTATTATTATCAATTATTATTATTAATTATTATTATAATTATAATTATTGTTGTTGTTGTTGTTGTTGTTGTTATTATTAATATTATCAATAATAATAATATACCCTTTATTAATCCCTACAGGGAAATTTGTTGTTTTCACTCTTTATCTCACACGGAAGTATGCACACCATGGAGGTTCCCAGAGAGTGAAGGGGCTGCCTCTTTCTGAAGCGCCCCTGAGCTGGGTTTAGGGCAGAGGTACAGGGCACCTCTGCAGGTAGGCGTATTGGCATTAGGGGTCTTGCCTAAGGACCCTTACTGGATGTTTGGCCGGACCGGGGTTTAAAACCACTGCCTAAGAGACACGCAGGTCTGCCTTAAGGCACACAGAGCGACTCATCTCTGCCGGGACTCGAACCCGGAGCCTCTGGATTAGAAGTCCAGCTCGCTATTCCATTGCGCCACAGAGACTGCGTCAATTAGCCAAAAAAGTAATTTAACAACCATAAATTTGTTGTTGACCAGTGTTATTATTGACTTCCTCAGGGGTTCTTAATGTCAAAAACCCTTGCAAAAACAGGTGATGACCTGTCTTAAGTCTTGCTTCTTCCTTCTGTGATGGAATTTCCTGAATGGCGTATTCTACAAATCCCTGAAAAAGTTTTACAAGGATTTTCAAATTAATATCGTTTAACGATGTTAACTTGGACAATGAGAACCTCTAAGCGGATAGCAGAGCAATATTCTGCAGCTTAGCCCCAAGTAAAGACTCATTACAATAGTACGTGTTCTTAGAAATAAAATCCCCTTGGAGAAATGTCCCTTCAAGACACCAATATCCCTCCATCTCTCAATTTAGTGCACGTCCAGCTCCTCTAATAGAAGTATAATATCCTTAAATTGAACACATTTCAAGCAGCCATCCCAGCAAACACCAGCTCAAATTGAGCGAAATTAGAACGCATTGTGGTTTGCAGTCTGCTTTATCGGATTCTGGGCAGCAGCAGAGGTCAAGCTTGAAATTGGTAAAAGAGTTGAGATGGAGGGGTTGCAGTCGCTGACCTTGACTTAAAGCACCTACCACGCAGAGAAGCAGGCTTGAGTGCTGCACCGAATGTGTATGGTTGGAAAACAGCCATTGCTTCATTTCTCCCTCAAGCAGAGGAACATTCATGAGCCCATTTGGCTTTGAGGGAAATAAAGGAGGACTTAACGTTTCTGCATAGGGAAGCAGACTTTGTTGATATTTCTCTGTCTGTCTGTCTGTCTGTCTGTCTGTCTGTCTGTCTCGGGATGAGGACTCTTGGTATTTCCATACCAGTCAAAACAGATCAACATCTCAAGCCTCACATTCAAATATGCAGTGGTATCTTGAGATACAAGTTTGATTGTTTCGTGACCAAGCTTGTAAATCAGTCTGCTTGTATTTCAAATGTTTTTTTTTTCATTGACAATAACTGCAATACTTTCAAGCCATCCCAGGATTTTTTTCCCAGAAAAATCCGGTTTCGTCATGGTCTCTTGTACATTATCATTTAACAACCGTTTCTATCATTTAACAACAATTATCATTTTAAAAACCCACTATCATCTGTCCCTCTGACCTCCTCCCTCTAACACCATACCTACCAGCACCTCCTCATACCCTCTGTTCCCCTCTGCAGCATGCCCATTAAGCTCCCTCGACCCCATTGAAGTCTTTGTACAACATCTTTTTTTCTGACATGCATCAATTTTGTTACACTCAACATTACCATTTCTATTTCTAGCTTCAAGCTCCTGACCCTGTCCATGACTCTCCTATCCTCGATTACTCTATTCACAAAGTTTTCCTCCAAGATGAGTCCTATCCCGTTCCTCTCTCCATCTACACCATAGTAGAAAATTAACCACCCCTTTCCAATTCTTTTCCTCTGGGATCTCCTGGATATGTATCTACATTCTTTCTCTCTATCATAACAGATGGAGAGAGCAATTCATCTCTGTTGTATAGTTACTATTTGCACCTTGTTGTCCAACAGCACTGGAGTCGATACACATATTACACATATTTTGTGTAATACACAAATTCATTTCTGACACAACTTTTACGCCTGATGCCATGCCTGACACGGTCCTAACCATTTACCTAGGCTTGTTAGCAGCACAAGAGCGAAATTACAGCAGGAACTGATTCTCTTGTGGCTAGTGTAATTACAGTGTTTAAAATGTACATGCAATACATAATATGCATTTTGAAACCCCCATTTGTCAAAGTAAAGATGTTGTGATGATAAGTGAAAAACAATGAATGAGGAAAGAAATGTTAGGAACTGCAGACTCTCATTAAGATGCTCAAGAGGAAGACAAAAGATTCACTAAATGGTGCACAGTGTGATGAAAAGAGTTTTGGTTGAGACGACATGATCACTTTGGATTCATGACCATGTCATCACTTTTGGCTCTGGGTTTAAGTAACTTCTAAGTGGTCACTAAATTCTCACTTTTTTACTATAAGTGATCACGAGGTCTCACCCTTTGTTGGAGGCCCCTCTCTTTCAATCTTTTTTCAAAATCTGGCTCCCTATTCTGTCTGTCCTCTCCCCACCTGATGAGGCGTGGTGACAGCTGGGGATGGTGCCTGCCACATCTCCTGTTGGAAATATAAATTGCAAAGCCTCCGTAGCAACAGAGCAAAGTTGTACAGTTACTCAGACATAGCAGAAAAGTGAATGTGGAGCGTTGGCTCGGTACGACCCACTATTGCACTGTATAAAAGTGAGGCAGCAGGGCTCTAGGACAGAACTTGTTTTACATCTTTATGTGTTTGCTGAGACTGCAGTTTTCATTGTGACAAAAGCCATTTCTACTGGTTCAATTGCATATACTGAAAATGGTCTCACATAATGTACAACCTTCTCTCACCACTTTGCCAATTGACCATCTTTGTTGACCACTCCTGACAGAATCAGTGTCAATGCCTCCATGAGCAGCTTAATCAATGCAATAGGTAATGTGTTTCAGAATTATCAAGTTTGTCACAATTAACTGAAAGTCATGTGCAGTAGGGCTGAAAATGACTCCTGCTGTGGCAGGGCTGATCAGAGGAGCCAAGGCAAAGATAGGCATCAGGTGGGGACATGGAGTGAGCCGGAGAGGTGTGGGAATGTGACAGTGGATGAACGGTGGCAGGGAGTGATGAGGACCAGGTGGGCTGGGGGGTCCTGATGAGCTGTTAGGCAGGCAGAAACCTCTCATCTATGTGGAAAAAGGAACAACGATGAACTTTGATTCTGTCTTTGGTTGTATTTGCACCTCTGCATGTTTCCTTGTTGCTGACACCTACAGTATGTGCCTATTCAGTATCTCAACGCTGAAGGAATTTTTAAGACATCACACAGGTGAATGACCAAAATTTGTCTCTCTCTCTGTCTTGAGACATGGAGGCACTGGCTGGGAAGCCGAGGCTGGGAGAGAATTCTAAAACAAATCCTAGCATGGATATAAAACAAACAAATTTTACGTCTTCCATAGCATCAAACTGCAACACAATACCTCATGTATGCTGAAAAGTTATGTTTTCCTTTACAGAGATTTAAAAGTACCGAGCTCTGATCATTAAGACATAAATTTACATATAACTGACTAAATGATGTCTCAATGGTTGGCTTGCACTTGTTTTATCTTTTATGCAGGATTATGGTATGGAATCCTTGGAGTTGAAGTAAAATTTTGAGCAGCAGTGGAAATTTTCCCTAGTGAATAGAAACCATGCGGTTGTTGGTCCAACCCAACTCAACCTCCTAGAGCTACGGTTTCTAAACCAAACATCACAGCAGATCTAACTCTCCTCCACCCATGCCACCTTGTAGCACTCAGTTCTTCATCTCTGTTGCGCACTGAGCTCCTACTGACTCTCACTCCTCCGCTCTCCAGTGCAAACCTCCACCTCTCCTGATTGTCTTCCATCTGTCTCCCACCCTTACCACAGATAGAGATGTTGTCTACAAACATCATTGTCCATTGGGACTCTGCCAAACATTGTCCACCAATCTGTCTATCTCTGTTTCAAACAAGAAGGGGCTCAGGGCCGATCCCTGATGTAGCCCCACAGCAACCTTGAACCCATCTGTCACTCCGGCTGCGCACCTCACCACTGTCTTGTTATTCTTGTACATCTGCTGCAACAACTCAGCATATCTTTCTGCCACCTCTGACCTCCTAACTCAGTACCACAGTCCTTCTTTTGGCTGGATGTCTGTTCAAAATAATGATGGCATAGAGCAGAATTAACACTATGAATATTTTTCTAATTTGTAGTTTTGTTGTTCTGTTCTTAATATAATTGTTATTCCGATTATAGGTTGTTGGGTTTGTTTTTTTTGCATTTCTTGTGGAGTGTTTTTTCTTATTACATCCCACTGCTACTTGTTACTTGTTTTGGTGTAAAGGTGTTCATTGGTTTCCCTGTTGCTTTGTTGCAGCACTTGTATTTCAAGGTCTCACACCTCATTTGGTCACCACTCTTTTGTGTTTTGGCTTTTTTTGTTTGTTTGTTTTTTCGCCACCACACTTGTCATTCATGTCATATGTGTTAGTGTGACCTACATTGGAGGTTTTACAGTCCTGGCAGTTTCTTGTCCAGAGGGCAGCCTCACAACAATGTAATACATTGGGCATTGATGAGCACACTCAGAGGAAGCGCGAAAGAGAGAGAGAGAGAGAGAAAAAAACAGCAGTTGGAAACAAAGGTCCTCACAACTCTGCTCCAGTTCCACACTATCGGAACCGTCTGGACCGTGACTGCAGCTTTTAGTCTTGCAGACTCAGCCCTGGAGTGATTTCTGGAGCTACTTTGGCTCAGCCTCTCCTACCATCTCTACTCAAACAACGGTCTCAGGTCAAATCCTATGGGCAATTCTATTCTTCACTTTTTGAAGGAGACAGACAACCCCCCAGCTGTGGTGGAGGGGATGGAACATACAGACCTTTTCCAAAAACTTCCAAAAAAGTTGTTTTATTTCTGTAATTCCACTCAATAAGTTAAACTTTCATAGATTACAGATTCAGTGCCCACAATTCAAACTATTTCAAGTATATTTGTGTGAATGTTGTCATAATTTGGCCTTCCAGCTCATAAAACCCATAAAAACAGGAATTCAAAATATTAGAGCACTGTCAAATTAGAAATGATCCCATATTTTGCAGGGCATAAATGTATTAAACTGGGTGGCACACACTTATCAGCTACAAAACTCAAAGTACATGCACAGGTTTCCCTATTCATTTATTCAATCATTGTCATACCTACTTCTTACCATTGATGTGACGAGGGTCTGCCCAGCACTATTTGGCCAAGAGGCAGGGAATACACTCTGGACAGATCGCCAGCCTATCATAGGTTTCCCCAGGAGATTAAATTGCTTCAGTTTGGTTCAATTGTCTCAGTTCAGTACAATATCCTGCAGAGACCCAGCAATTCAATTTTGTCCTCTGTGATGGAGATATGTTTTTGATCCATTTCTCTGAAGGCATACATGTTGACACCGTGTTGATTCCTGTTGGCCCTTACAGAGGGCTTTTCAATGATCTGATTATGAGTAGGGGTTGAGTCTTGACGGAATTTTCTTCCTGGTTTGCATAAGGGTTAGGGCTCCTGAGAGAGAGGATCAGCTCTCTCTCGGGAATATTCCTTTCCCAAAAACTAAGGTTCAACAGAATTCAGTTGTAAATGCACAATCCTAGAGGGGGTCAGAGTTCAGAGGTATATGTACATAGCAGGGGTAGATATGAGCATGGCAAATGTTCATATTTGCCACAACAATACAATACAATACAATAATACAATACAATTTAATTTGTATAGCGCCAAATCATAACAGGAGTTATCTCAAGGCGCTTTACAGGATGGAGCAGGTAGTGCTCCTCAGGCTACAGGTGGGCGGTCAACTGCCCTGACCGCTCGGGTTGGGAGAGAGAGGGAAGGAGAGAGAGGTAGAGAGGCAGAGAGAGACAGACACAGGTGTAGGGATGCACAGCAGTAGTAGGAGCAGGACCCAGATGTTCGCAGGTCCATCATCACTGGTGGTGTTCTACTTGCCAGCTACGGGATAATAGAGCATAAGACAACACTTTGGGGAAGAAGCCCAGTTAGTAACATGCATTTACCAGACAAGGATGCAAGAAAGGGTGGATGGGTGCAAGTGAGGCGAAGAGGGAGAGGAGATTGAAGATGAGGAAGAGAGGGAGAGGAGGACTCAGTGTGTCATCTGTTTCTAGTCGCATAGTTTTGTCGAATTATAGGCTTTATCGAAAAGGAAAGTTTTAAGCCCACTCTTAAAAGCAGT
>OMPJ01039376.1:88204-112243 GCA_900312935.1 Carapus acus | reverse complement strand
TGTGTGTGTGTGTGTGTATGTACAGTGTGTGTATGAGTGTGCGTCCATGTTTGAATGTGTGTGTGTGTGTGTGTGTGTGTGTGTGTGTGTGTGTGTGTGTGTATGTTTGTATGTATGTATGTATGTATGTGTACCTTTGATCAATAAAACCAAAGAAAAACACACATTTCCTCTCACACACACACACACACACACACACACACACACACACACACACACACACGGTTCGCCTGCTGACTTCCCTTCTGACTCCTCCTCTCACTTCATTATTTCAGTCTTTGCACAGATGCAATTACTCCATCACAGCAAAAACAAATGTGTTTTATTCGCGGTCAATATGTCACTTTGCCGGTGTGAGCTAAATACTCCTCAGACACTCTCACTCACTCTCACGCAGAGAAAGCAGATTTCATGCCTCAGAGCTTTAAACCTCCAACTGGTTCTCCACAGGGCAAAACTACAGCCGCAAACACTCACACACCCCAAAACAACAATGTTCCAGTGCGCTGCTCGCTTTGATTTTCTGCCTCCCCGAGAGAGACCGACGCTTTCTGTCATTCCGTCTATACACGCCGCTGCCACAAAACATGAGCTTTTCACCCAAAAACACACTTTTTCATCACCGCAGTGCCAATGTCCAACATTGCCAACAATGGATGAATGTTTGCGTAACTCAGTTCCAGTTTCAGCCACCAGGGACTGAAGCAAAAGTGGCATTTCTTTATGCTAACGTGTCAGAGACAAAATAACGCTGATGGATTGTGGAGGCGACCTTTTAGACAGATAAAATTCAATTTTGTAAAATTAAGAAGAGATCGATGCTGGTCCTTACCTACTGGCTGGTATCCCTGTCTCGTAGGACCTCCAAACGGGTTGCGACTGCCAAAGGAGCCTCCATCGATGGACCCGTACGACATTCTGTTTGACGGCTGAGGACACACACAGGGAGGAAAAATTATGGCAATCAAGCGAGATAACGCCGTCTATTTGTGCCAGACGGCGAAGGGACCCGAAGATTACGGGGGGAAAAAAATCGAATGAGGCCGCCTAACGCACAGCTGATGGCTTCACTAGAAGAAAAGTAGGGACATTATGGCCGACGAGGTAGGCGAGGAGGATAACACACGGGTGAGCGAGGTAGAACCAAAGCGGGTACAAATAAATACACAGGTCCAAATAAAGACTGAATAAGGTAAAAGTGATCACAAACTCTGACACACTTACCCACACGTTTATCTTACCATAAACACATTATGCTGAAGTATGTAGATATCCCCACAGCATTGTATTTATAGTTTACCTTTGTACCTGCCTACCTACCTACCGGCCTACCTAGCTTCCTACCTACCTAACTACCTACCTACCTACCTAGCTACCTCCCTGCCAAACCTCTTAAATTTTCTGGATCCTCAATCTCCTGGATCGTCAGATCAGCGGATCAATAAAGCACCTACTCACCAACCTACCTCTCCATAATCACTTCCATCAAGAACATGTGGTGCCGCTCTCCAAATCTGAATTTGCAAATCTGTATGGGTGAGGTGAAGCTGAAAATGTGCTTCTGTCTGACAGAATTGGGAAGCAAACAAAATGAAAATCCAGTGACAAAGACTGGTTTGCCAAAGGCCTCGCGGAGCTGGCTCCACTAGAGGGCAGTAGCTTTCGTGCAAATGAGCGGGACTGATATTATTTCCGATTAAATTACTTCCCTCTATTCACACCTCCCACTTGTACTGCACCTTTTTTTTCATGGTCATTTAAGGCCTTAGCAGGGAGGGAAGATTTGCGCTTTGGGTCGGCAGCCGTTTGCGTCTGTGGTGGGCGTGCGAAGCCCTCAAAGACATCGCCAGGCAAACAAATAACAGGATTTGTCAAAAGATGGTAATTAGCTAATCCACTGACCCGCTAACATTTTACTTGGGCTTCTGGAGCGGTTGCCAGGTCACAGTTGCCGTGCGCACGATGCCCTGATGAATATTTATACTCTACCCTTTTTCGGATTTTTCGCCAACTTACAGCCCTGGCGAGGTGAGGAAGATCCAGAATCCTCTGATGAATACCGCTAAAAAGGTCAAATCATGGGAACATGTGTTTCACCCGGGGCCGAAAGACACACGCAGGGAGAAAATCAACAAAATTCTCTCTGTACTCAAAGCGTCTCCATGAAAGGTCAACACATAATAGCAGTCAAGTGGCTGGGGCGCGTTCCTCGGCGTGAAAGACGGACGCTCAAACCCAAACGAGCGGCGGAATGCGATTACGCCGCCGAGGAGCCATTGTGCAGGAGCCATTGTTACGGGGGCGAAGCCAGAGAATCTGGGCACAGCCTCGGCATTCGCCGAACTCTCGGGAGTACGAGGAGCAGCCGGAGACTCGGGCGCCTTGCATCTCAGACAGACTGACTCGCTGGACCACGAGAACATTTAATCCGATTAATTTTCACAGAGAAGGGAGATTAATTACTTTTGGCAGTCCATAAACAATCTTCACTCCGCTTGATTTCAAGCCCGGCGACTGTACCGCTCCAGCCTGGACGCTCCCTGTCACTCCCCGCACACGGAACGACACCCCCGCATTCATGCCGACACGCACACACTCACACACACCGCAGTAAACACGGCAGTGCGGGATTATGGATTCCCCCCGGTTGTTTGTTGCTCACGCGAGTGAAAATTGAGGTCGTCGGAGTGGCCCGCCGACACGAGCAGGTATGTCACTGTCCCATTACGCACGGACATAATGGCGGCACCTTTGACAGCGTCAGCGGTGCTTAAGAATTAATTCGCTCTGCTGTCACGGCATCACGGCCCGGCTCCAGCTGAGGCTAAATGGAAGTGTCACTCGCACGGTTAGCGCACGTACGGGCCGTCTCCCTCCATAAAGATACCGAATAATGCGGGAAATTTACAGCTAAACAGCGCAGCGGGACGTTCTTTGAGGAGAGCGGTGCGAGACCGAGCATTTGTCTGAGTGTGTGTTCACCTCGTGATGGATTGATTTCTATTGATACCTGCTTGTGTAGTTTCGGCCGTAGCACTCACTGTACAATTGAATGTATTGAACGATCTACCTTTAAACTTGTGCTACAGAGCAGTTGTGAGGAGCAATGGCCGCTCAGGCCGGCAAATAGCAAATAGGGATTCGTAGCCTTGCTCAAGGGCACTTTTACATCACTCCAAACAAAGGTGCCAGAAATTGCAGCCAGAAATTGTACTTACAAAACGTACGAGTTTGCATAACTGCACAAGTGGTGCTTGTAGGAGTTGTTGTTTACATGAGGCGACTTGAAAAGTAAGACAACAAACTGAAGAAAAGAGCAGAATCAACAATGAAAGCGACACCCAGTGCTCGCGTTTGGTGGAGGCCATTCCTTGGCCCGCATTTTGGAGATTATACTCGCCAGACAATGGAGCACAAGGCTATATTTAGCGACGGCCTTTCAGTTCAGTCGATGAAAGCATTTTGTTTGAGCTCCAGGATCAACAGAACGGTTTTCTGCTGCTGCTTATTATGCTGTTATTATCACCGGAGTCCTTCTCAAACAAAAGCTCACAGAGGTATTCAGGTACAAAGAGTGAAAAAGTGAATCAGTTCCGCAAGTAAATATTGATAAAAACTTTTCTTTTCATTCGGGAGGACAAAGTCTTAAAAACTTTGGAGCTTCCGATGACGTGCTCTGCCTCCGGTTAATTGGAACCGGTGCTGAAATTTCATTGAAATCAACACATAAATGGACACATACAAATGAATCACGCAGGTTTCTCAGACAACGCGATGGACGTTTCGGCACGATGGCCGTTTGTCACTGTGGCCCTTCCACCCGCCTCTACTGCCTCCAGTCGCTCGCAATTGTGACGAGTGTTGATTAGCCTTTACTCACAATCCATCGAGACGCCAAATGAGCTCTTCAGTTGTTCATGCCACAAGAGTAACACACACACGCAAGCACTCGTCATTTCCAGGTTTGGCAGCTCAGTAAAAAATAACAACAGGTGAGTGGGGAACTGCGGGAAAATGTCTCATCACAACGATCAGGGTGTACAGTAGTTTCCCCAGGAATTTAATTACCGCTGCTGCTTTTCTCAGCTTCTGGCTCGACTTGACAAAATTAGGATCATTGCTGAGCGGCACTATTCGTTATAAAAACATCTGGCGCTCGTTTGTCAAATCATTCACAAACACAGAAAGTCGCCACTCTGACCATTCAAACATAAACAAATTAAGTAAAATAAGAGACCCGTGGAGAGAGAAGAACGATTAAAACAAAAAAATCTACATAAAGATATGGCCCCAAAAAAATGGAGGTTAGAAATACATTGTACTGTGTCGCAATGTAAGAAAGATTGTTCTTATGACACATTTCTTTGTAGTCTAACCAGACCATGTGGCCTGGAACAAAATGAAAAAATCAAACAGCAAACAAAAAAAAAAAAGTAAAATATTTTCAGGCTTTTTCACATCATTAAATTTGAAAATAGACACGAGGCATTTGCAAAGAAAGAAAAAGAAAGAGGAAAAAAAAGGGTCCACACAGCAACTGCTGGAAAACAGCAACCGAGTTATAGGCCGCATGCTCCCCTTTGTGCCTCGGCGGGAGCCGCGGCGAAGGTAAATACTGGCCTGGCAGGGCAGAGGGACTAAATCCACAGCTACTCAGCACTCCCACTGCTTTTCATTCAGCCTCCCACTCCTTTCACAGCTGCCATTATCAGCAGCGCAGGGCTGAGCTTAGCCAGGGACAGGCAACTGAGCAGAAAACAGCTTAAGCCCTGGACACAAATACGCCCCTTTATCACAAACACACAAGTACGACCTGAGGCTCGACTGTGTGAGTCCGTGCGTGTGCGTGCGTGCATGCATGTCCGTCAACGCGTCTACATGCATTCGGTAATCTAGGGAGCTGTTGTCACCGCGAGAAATGAAGCCAAAATGTTGACGTGTAGAAAACTAGAAGCTCAGTCGGCTGATAACGTGTAAATTGCTATACAATCTAAAATTCATTAGGATTAGACACATAGCAATGGTGCAGTCTTCAAAGGCTTTGTTTACATTTGTTTTGTTTTGGTGATGTCAGCATGTGCATGATTAGCGTTCATCTGGTAATCAGGAGGTTGCTGGTTCAGTTTTGGGGTTTCTCCTACACGGAGTCACAAAGTCAGACGTGGCCATCTTGTTTCTCAAATTGCCACCGATGGTCCACTCACACTCATCTACTGGAACATCCAGGAAGGCCTATTGCAAGGCAAAATGACAAATACAAGTAGTGTTTGGGATTTAGTGACTCTTTGGCGGGCCGGATTGAACAGCATTGCGGGCCGCCTTTGGCCCATGGGCCACAGTTTGCCCATTCGCGTCCGCCCCAACCTGTGCGCCTTCAATAGCAGCAATGGTTGAGGAGAAAGAGAGAAGCAAATTCGCTCTGGATGAATAAAACATTGAAATCAGACAGATAACATAGCGAGATAAAGGCCGGAGGAGGTAGTTTGCGTTACTTTGGGTGTCACAATATTTCATATTTCATGTCATCACGTCGTTGTATTAAGTCAGCACAGTAAACTTCATATGCTTCTGTTGCATCAGCAGTCCATCAAGACAAAGAACGCAGCTACGGTATCTAAAAGCACATGCTGCTTTAGAGCTGAAAAATCTGTGTTTGCCGTTGATCTTACTCGCTTACAGATATCTAAAGTGGACAATTCTTTTTTTTTTTTTTGCAGATATGATGCACTCCTTTCGTCTCAAATCCATCACTGATTTTATTAGCTTTCAACTGGGCTGCAACCTTCATAAAGTCACACACAATCATACACACACGTGTGTGCGCACACACACATATAATTCTCCTCAACCGTTTGTGAAGAAAAAGCCAAATATAACTTCCCCAGCTGTTGTTTCTCATCTTTTGCCATGACAACAAAGGGACAAAAGGTGAAAAGCTAATTTGAATAAAACTAACCAAAGCAATCAAGGAATAAAACAATTACACATTCTTTCGTGTTTACACCAAACTGCAATTGTGAAGAGGCATTGAGAATTCTTCATATCACCCGGGCGTTTCTGTGTGCCTGCGTTTCTTTATCGGATAATAAATCAACGATCACAAAACGAGACAAGAGGGGCCAGAGTGGTATTTCTTTCTTTTTTTTTTTCTTTTTTTTTTTTTTTTATCTCTCAGAGGGACGATACTTTCCCGTCCTGTCTGTTCCCACAACAGCTTGTTAAAACGCAGCAGTTGGTTGCAGCAACTGTGAACGTGTCAATTCTCAGTCGTCAGTGTTTAAAGCAACACTTCACCATTTTAACTCTTTCTTATCAATCCATGTCGCCAAAAAAAAAAAAAAAAAAAAAAAAAAAAAAAACTAAATGCGAGTCAATCTAACTGCAGATCTTGCTTGGGTTTGGATCTTATTTTGCATATTTTGTTGTTAAAAACGGTCATACGGTGCTGCTGGGGCCTGAAATGGACAGAAAATTACATTTTCATCTGCTGGGATCTTCCAAACATCCTAGAAGTTGACAGCGGAAGATGCGGAGGAGTCAGAAAGCAAACATCCGGCGCTCTATCCCGGAATGAATGGACCCTGAAAGCTTTCAGACTGCAGTCGGTGCCGGAAATCGGGGCGACAAACGTCTTGCTCGCTCTGATGGATGGACGATCTCGCCACTCCTGCAAGTGCAAAGTGTGACAGATGGCAGCTGGGAAACCATCAGATCAATCAATCAGAAATATTACAGAGTGATAATGAAGATTACTGCACTGCGGCCCGCATGCACACCGAGACATTAATAACAACAAACGCAAATCTGTGTTTCTTACTGCTTGGTGAGATAAGACGGAATATTTCTTGTTCGGCAATGCGTGAAAAATCTACTTTTTTTCCCCAGCAGGACACTTTGAACGACTTTGACGAGAGTCTACGAATCTAATTGTAGTTATTGTTCCCTGCTAAGCTCGAGGGACGAGTTTATCATCTCACGCACGTGAACATTCTAAAGCCTTGGCGGATGCCCCGGCGATGGGCCGCATCATAAAATATTAAAGATGTCACACTCAAGTTGAGATAACAGAGTGAATTATGGATGCAGACTGGTATTAAGATATGAATAAATGAAAGTTTTCACGGCAAACTCATTATCTCACACTTGTGTTGTTGTGGGTGTGTAGCGCACGTGAAACACAAAAACAAAGAAGCAGTTGATGCAGAATTTGGCAGAAGTGACAACAGGATGTTATCACAGCTGGATTTTTAAATATGTGCACTGAATAAATCCACATTCTGTTAAAAGGAGTGAGGAACTAATAGGGCGCCATTGTGGTTTGGATAGAGTTCCTTTTATTCTACAGTCTAGGAATATTTGGACGGGAAGCGTCGGAATGATCAGAAATAAAATCAGCAATCGCACTAAACATGACAAACTCTATTTCTCCGTGACTTTCATCATCACAGGCAGCATCCAGCAGCTCCTGCTGCTGTCTTTTGTGAAAATCCCATCGGCTTAAAATAAGACTTAATAAAACCCTGACCTGAGAATGAACAACTAGGCCTATTTTGAGGAAAATAAAAGCATGGGGGGTTTTCCTGCACACACAACACACACACGCGCACGCATGCACACACAAACACAGACATCACATTCTTGTCAGTTAGATCAGCAAGCCTCACGGCGATGTGCATATTCTCGGGGCTACGAGGCAGATTTGCATGATGGGATCAAATAGAAGGCAAAGGAAATGTGAATAACTCTTAGCGGAGGAAAATAAAGATGCACTAAGAGTCTGTGAGTGAGTGTGCGCGTGTGTGCGCGCGTGTGTGTTTCATCCCTCTGCTTTATTGTGGTGGCTGACACAGCCAAACTGGAGTGTGGTTATAAAGCTCTCAGCCAGCTTCTCCCTCCGTCCCCTGACGCTCCTCCAGCAGCCCCTTCCCTTTGGAAACAACCTCCAGCCTCCAGATAAAAAAAGAGAGAGAGGCCGGCTCTTGGCAGTGAAATTGGCCTGTCACACAAAAAAAAAGTCATTATTGAGATAAATCACCCCATTCTGCTCCATAACGAAACTTTCAGTTTACCCTCCACTGGCAGCCGACGTCCTGTCTGACCATCGGCAGCTCGTCTCCACGCTGAAGCTGAAGCTAAAGCTGAAGCTGCGTCTACAGCAGCTCGCAATAACACCTCTGCAATCTCGCCATCGCCACGAGATGGACAGATTATTTAAATCAGGCAGAGCGAGGACGCCTGCCAAAGGCTCCACTGGCTCAGGAGAAACATCTCCATGAGCTTCCTCAGTCGAAGCCAATGAATCCCTCAGCGATGTCTCACTGTCTCTTTGAAGAGCAGGAGAAACTCCATGACGCCTGGAGACACTCCCTCACCAGCAACAGATGGGCGAGCAACAGGGTGGAGGTTGTAGGTGATGGCGGCTATTTTTTGTCTATTTTTTCCACTTTTATGTCCACTTTTACAAAGTTCCACCTTCCACTGAGTTGAAAATTTTACACCATGGAAAAGATTACACCATGAACAACATATATATATACATATATTATTATAATGTAACTGTTCGGTGTCCTTGAGTGCCAAGAAAGGCGCCTTTAAATAAAATGTATTATCATTATTATTATTATATTTTGAGTAAATCATATAAGACTCCATCTTTTATTTGCTTACTTTGTTTCCTATGTTTCTCCCTGTGAACTGAGAGCCCGACAGCTCAGTCGGCAGACTTCTCGGAGGTGGAATGTGTCATAAATTTTAATGAAAATGATGAACTGAGACGTATAACTGAACCAGAAGTATCACCTGTGTTTGCCGTCTGTGATTTGCGTCACAGTGTTACTCAATTTGTGCGTCTGAGGTACATCTGTCCGTTTGCGTGGCGAGGTGAAACACGGCCTGCGTCTCAGTCATCTAGGCCGGGCGACACACACTCTTACCTAACACATGCAAACACTCTAATTGGAACAACCTGTTTAATTGGCTTTGGAAACCATGGAGACAGCAGCTCCGTGCTTCAGCACTAACAGGCTGAGGGAGGCGGCCGGGGTCTTCTTCACCACGGCAACGCTAACGTCTCAGACACGCGAACCGTTGTAGCCATTACTGATGGGAGGGTTGATGTCAGGTCATAAGACAAAGTCAAAGTTTCTGATGCGAGGGAGAGTCGGCCAAACTTTGGGCACATCCACAAGGGTCCAACAGGTTCTTAGCATGAAAATAAAATCAATCATTGAGAAAAAAAATAATGTTGAAATGCGCCAGAAAATTGCAAATAGTTTCTCCTCAGTCTGTCACAAGAGGAGTCGGCTGAGGAGACTTGATTTCTGGACAAAAAACAAACCTATTTCCCAAAATGTGATACTGGTTTGCAGACAGCAGGGATAAGATTTCCAAAAATTCAATCAGCAAAACCCTTGAAAACATAAAAAGTGCGAAACAGGGCTTGGAAAACATGATTTTTCTAAATTGTATGAGTGTACCAATGAAGAGGACAAACCTGTAGTAAATTTATTAATGCCAGCAGCAACACGTCAACAAGAGTTCATTTCACTTCATGCACTCACACAATTCATCTAATTGTTGTTGTCCACTTCGGCCTGTAATAAACCTAGACATGGACGAGAGCTTTGTTAAAGCTAACGTTGCAAATAGCCTATTACAGTTGTAGCTGCTCCTCTACAATTTGATTTTCTGTTTGGAATTGTGGTTATATTATGAGTGCGACTGATTCATAAAATTGTACTGCGCACTACGTACTATGCTCTTGCTGAGGCTACATTTTCAATGAAAGGTTCTCAAATATCCCTGGTCTCCTTGCGCCTGCACTCAGTAAAAGCTTGAAATCATGGTGGAACAACAAGGCAGCCATGTTTAGCTATATATTCTCTGATATTCTTGGTTTACCCCCCAATTAAGGTTCATCTTGTAGCTTTCCAGGTGCTACAAGGCCTTGTTACTTTGTCATATTGGTCCTGTTCAGAGCTCATTTGGTGCCTCGGCAATGAGAGCAATTCAGCTGAACCTGCTGCTCTTGTTGTTGTGCTCGGTGTGATTCGGGGAAGGTACAAACAACGCAGCTGAAACAAAATAAGAGAAAATAAGTGTGTCCTTTAATCCGGTAAATTGACGAAAATGTAACGGGTGATGGATAAAGTGCTCAGCCAGGGCCGAGGCAGCGCAGCAAGCTAAGCTACGTAATAAACTATTTCTACTACACATGGCCCTACATGCTATTGCAAATTATCATATTTTTTCCTGGTGGGAAGAACAATGTACAAGCATATAGAATGAAACTGATGATATCTGACCATTAGTATTCGTTTTAGCTGCATTTTACCCATTAAGGAGGAAACACATGCTTGCCCAGCTCATTCAATCAGACCCATGGGGCGATTCCTGAATGCAATTTCATAAACTGTAGTAATCATTTTTTTTAATGCAGTAGGCTACAGGTTATTTCAATTAAATGAAATGACAACAGACGTGCGTGCCCCATGATTGGCTGTGTTTCTTAGTGCTGAGGGCATCAGCAACGTCCGCCTTTCTACAATTTCCCCTGCCTGGAAAATCAAAGTGTTGACTGCAAAGAAGCCCCACTATAGATAAACTGCTGTTAAATTCCACAAACGAGAACGTGAATCCTTTCTCCGAAAGGGACGGAATCCTAATAAGACCGTTTTATGACACTTTGCTGTTGGAAGTTGCGGGAAAAAAGTCCAGATCAGTGGTCCGGAAAAGAAAGTTAGGAACCTTTCAATTTGTTGTTGTTGTTCTGGTTGTTGAATATAATCCAGATCGCCACGGTTCACATATCCAAACACCTCTCCACCCACTGTTGGGGTTGAAAATGTAATTATTTCGGGCAAAATTTCTGGAAAATGCAAGTCCAAGTCAGTCACGCTCTGCATGTCTCCAGTCTACAAGGCCAAATATGGCATATGCAATGCTAATTAGGGCAATTTGTGTGAGATTTGAGGGATTCGGGACAAGTAAACAACTGGAATTGTTGTTTAGATGTGTGGAACCAGCCAACGTGCCTGTCAACTCACAGCAAAACATTATAATTCAGCAGGACGGCGACGACAAGCTGAAAACGAGCCAAGTTCCCACCTGCTGATGAGGAAACTGCATTTAAGCTGTTGATGTTGCAGTTAGCGAGGCTTGAGGTGTGGATATGAAGAAAAGTGGAGCTGTTGGGGCACCGTTGCCACCTATTGGGACAACGCCTATCAGGCATATTTTGCAGAAAAATGTATTTTGTCCTGCGTCTTCATTACGACGTTGGAAGTACTGCCGTATGATCGATCAGGTGCCGTTTTTCCTCGCCGCCCCGTCGTCCGTCTCCATCTTGGTGGAGTTTCTGGACGCGCAGAGGGGGCGAGATTGAGTGCGGGCAGCTGAGAGAGCGAGAGAGGGGAGGCTGGGGGGAGAGTTACGCGCCGGCTAGCGGGAGCGGGAGCGTTCGCGTGGCAGGTTATACTCAATGGTCTTGGCTATTTAATAAATCTGGAATATGATCTATCACGTGGAACAAGCCATGATACAGTGAGTACACTCCATATATCCAACATCTCCTATATACTGCATCGTCTCCAGGAGCGACGCTGCCAGTGGACATCACAAGTCTCACCAAGGAGAAGCAGCGTGGATGAATTGAAATGAAATACATAAATCTAGCCAAGAATTTGGATCATCACATCCAGGTGGTTCTACGTAGAATCAATAGTATGCGTTAGCACACAGGGACTTGATTGAGGTTATGAATGGGTTAGGGTTAGCCTTTCATCAAAGCGTTTCGGCACCTCTTCTCTCGACAGCTACCAGACTCTATTACGCAGCAAATCTGGGCTGTGCGAAGTCAGTTCCACCTTTACACTGTAACCCGGCGTCACTGAGGCTTGAGCGGAGGGGGGGAAGGGGGGCGGTAAAACTTTTCACCTCTCCTCTGGACTGTCACTGGGTTCTGCAATGCAGAAGTTTATCCTGTCATCTGTGAGGCTTGAGTGGTGATGTGTGTGCGAATGAAAGTATTCACCTCATCCAGTATGAGGATAAAAGAGCCACATGTGGCCTCAGAGCCGCAGGTTGCCGACCCCTGATGAACAGCAACACTGGAGTGTTTGTAAGCCAGAGGGAACACCCAAGGGACACACAGAGGGAGTAACTGAGAAATGAAACTGTCAGTGGGGAAAAATGTGGAGAGGGGATGAGTAAATTCCATGTTATCAATATCACCGTCAATTGGCCTACAGAAATCTGTCCCGCATTGCCTTCATCACCATCTGATTTCCTGTCTTCCATCTCTGCATCTCTGGAAAAGGTGATCAGAGCGAGCAGCACCAAAACCGAGGCAGGTTCCGAAGATGGGGAGAGATAAAACTGCAGGAAATTCTGCCATCAGCAGCCCCCGACATCATCATTAGGTCCAATCGACCGAGATGATACATGAGCTGCTGCGGCTACAAGGAGCCGCTGCATCTTGGTTAGTAAGGCAGGAGTCTGGCCACAACCAATATCTGCAGACAGATGATGATGATGATGATGATGATGGTGGTCAATGACACTTCACAAAAAGAAAAAAATCGGGGGGGAGCCCTCACGTCCTGTAACCACCGGGACATTGCAGCCAGAGGTGACCTTCACTCTGAGGCTCATTTGTCTGAGAGGACTTGAAGGTTGCCCTCTCTGCACTTATTCGATTGGTTTGTGGATGACGGGGCGAGACTCTCCCAGATGTGCCGCGGAGCAGCTGCCAGTCCTGCGGGGGCAGCGTTTGTTTTTCGTCCAACTCCTCTGCAGTACGTGCTTACCAGCTTTTCTACTGAACCTCTCTCCCTCTCTCCCTCTCTCTACCCTTTTCTCTCTCTCTCTCTGGCCTTTCTTTAAAAGGACACTGAATGTACCGGACCCCTTTTTCTACTACTCTGCGTCTTTGACCTTTGAAAATGGAGCCACTGTGTTACCTCAGGCTTGTGTAGTACAAACCTCTATACCTGCACTTGTATTTCACGGTGAGGTTTTGTGTTTTTGAGATATAGTAAAAAAGAGAGCGTTGGATTTGACACAGGAAAGGACGCTGCTGGGGACTACTTGGTGGGATTGACATCCCACAAGCAAAGTCATAAATCCTCTTGAAAACACATGAATATCTTTAAAAGGTCTAGGATAGTTACATGTAGTACAGCATCTGGGTCCCTGTTTGTACTTCAAGCATAAAGAGAAGAATAAACAAGTCTGTAAAACAGGAGCACAATTCATCATCATCATCGACACCAACACCGACTATCCAGCCTGTGCAATGGCAGATTCATAGTTCCATATTTCCTCGTCCTCTTTGGATACTTATTTTGCCAACTCGGCCTGTGGACAACATCAAGAAATGCTCAAAATGACGAGACTGATTCAGCAGGTGGTTGTCACAGGTGGCAACGCATTCATGAAACCTGTATAATTTGGGCAAAATATTCTCGACACAACCACAACCAAACCGCAACCAAATGAAATAATCGCCACTGCAAGATAAACTTCCAGGAGCAGAGCCACACGTTCTGAATTTGTCTCACAACCTCAGTGAGACCAGACCCAACCGCCATTTTGATTGTTTTGGGGTAATATTTTTGTCCACACACACTGGACCCAGATATGTCTCGCAGAGGGACGTCACAACTGAAGCAGAATGCCAACCGGTCTCCTCAGGCCTTCTGGACGGGCCCCTGGTGGCTCGATCTGGTAATTGGCTCCCTGTTTGGACTCCATTGACGCAGCCTCAGGACCTGGCCCGGGAAGAGGAGGAAGAATGATCTTTGGCCCAAAGAAGAAGCCAAAATGTGGCACTTCCACTTTAACAAACTCAGTCTGGGCACCAACGGCCGCGCCCCGTGCAGCCGCGGTTTCAGCCTGTGGCACTTTTTCTGGAGATTCTGCTGAGAACGTCGGAGGCTGCACGTCTGCAGAGCAGCTCCGAGGGGGATCGGCCGCTGTCCCGGGTGTTGGCATTTAGAAATGTCGTTCTTCCTGCGCGGTTGCTACGGGTCTCTGTGGCGTTTGGCTTTAGGAGGAGGACAGATGGCCAACTGGACATCCACAACGCGGCCTTCTGGTCGCATCCTCATGCCACATATGCTTCACCCCGCGGCTATGACTTCCTGGAGATTTGCTTTCTTTCAAATGCTCGCAGCTATCACCATGGCTACACAACCCCCGATGAGAGGACCAGACCCCGGCACGCAGGACAACACACACACACACACACAAACACAGTCTATTAGTTTTGTTGCAATTGACAGACTGAAGCAAACATAATCCAGTAGTTTTGTATATTTACAAAATACTGCTCTTACTTACAGAGCGGTATAATTACTATGTGGGTGTTTGGGATTGTTGAGCAGCTCTGTCTGATTTTCTTTATTTCTTTTTATAATTCCTACATCATGGAGGGGGCAAGGGAAATGGAAAAGCAACGATTTAAAGCAATTTCCTGCTCCTTCCTGTCTTCGTGGCTAAATCACCTCCGAGTCTCTGAGATTTAGCCCACAGCCTCCTGAGAGAGAACCCGTGCACTGCCAGGCAAACAGCACTTTAAATAATCATAATGCACTATTCTATACGCATACGCATGTATGCATACAATATAAGAGAATACTGTAGTTCTTCAACATAAATTATTAACATGCAAATGTACTACAAACTGCAGCTATCAGATTAATCATTCTGATGCAAATGATAAAAATGCACCGAAATGAAAAAGTAGGAGTTGGGTCAAAGGTGCTGTAAAAAACTTTTGAGGTTGTGGATCTACAGATGGCAGAGCCCGAGCACAGAAAACATCTCAAATTCTGTACGACTATATTTGTGTTGAGATATTTCTTCTGCGTCTGTTGAAAAGTCAACATCTGAGGAGTGTTTGGCAGCAGATGCGATTCAGAGGCTCAAAAGGAGAGAAAAAAAAAAGGATTCAGCGTGACAGTTGTGACAATCAGATACGTTCTGGAATACAACACACAGCAATCTGGTCCGACTTTGACAAACAATGGGGCGACATCAGCTGACCGATGAACTTACGGCTAATCCGTGTCATTCTTGGAGAGCAAAGACAGCAAATGATATCGTTATCAAATTAGCTCCCTCGGGCGCGGCAGGCGGGCAGACAAAATGGAGGAAACAGGACATGAAATAGGGCAGCAGAGGGATGAAATGATAATTTCAAAGCTCAGCTGCACCAACTCGGTCATAATAAGTTCCAATTTAAATGAACAAACAAGAAGTTTTTTCTAAATATGTAACACAAGCGTAACAAAACATTTAGGGGCGAAAATGAAAGCATTGCTTTCCAGTCGTCTTCCCTTACTCAGAATTTGCACAAATAGAAGAAGTCATCGTCTAGCGAAGACCAGACAAGGGCCGCATCGAACGTCCAGAACATTAGCGGAAAAACAGAACTAACGGAAGCAGACAGAAAACACCACAGCTTCACAGGACGACTCCAATTTTCCAGCATTTCACCTGCTGTTCCTGGCGAAATGACAGACGATAATATCTGTCCACCACTGCAGAAACAGCAATATGAACCAGGAACACGTCAGTTGCACAGAATCTCATCCCTTTGCCGTTTGGGTCGTGATTGACTAGCTGTCAAAAGCTTTGTGATGTGATTTTTAAGTCATCCAGGAAAAAACAAAGCAGCTAATTACAGAGATATCACAGATAAATCAAACAAGTAAATGACAGAAGGCTAAATTCCGTTGTGAACATTGTGCATACTGAATATCAACTATACAAAATGTGACTATTGTGATGCAATACATTGCTGTTGTGGTGCCCAGTGTGTCATTTTCATCCTGGACAGATATTTGCAGCTCAATTAACACCTGGTCTGGTGCATTTCTCTTAAATATTTGCATATTTCCACTTCTGCATTGTACAAGTACAAGTTCTTGTTCCTCATTTTGGGTTGTTGTGAGTGATGCCTCTTCTTGCATCATAATTTCTTTTCTTGTCTTCGTAATACCCACCAACAATGCCAAAAGCAATCTCTTTTCAGCCCTTGAAATATTTTGGCTAACAGCAAAAACTGTGTATTCTGTACTAGAAACAGCCGCAGCCCTGTCAGGGTGCAGGGAAGTAGACACTATCGTCCACAATGATATTTTTCGACAAGCTTCTCCGGTCTTACTATTTTGGTCAAGTACACGAGTAATCACAGAGCGACGGCAGAGACACACCAGCTCATTATTGGCATTCTGTTGTTCTATTATTCTTCTCTCCTGGGAGGAGAAACCATGGCATCCCTATGCCCTTGCCAATACTTTGTGAAACAAACAAAGTTGTGAGGCAGAACCAGGAACTAATTTCATTAGCGGCTGCCATTTGTGACTGATTGCAGCCTGTTCCGAGCTGCTCACAAGCAGGTCCAAAGTTCTCAGAGGTTAATAACCAGTAACAATCAATTACTTAAACAATCTGATATGATCAATGGGGTTTCCAATCCAGCAGACAGCGGGATGAGTAGGAGAACCGCAGAAAAACCTCAAAGAATACAGCATGTATTTCAGTAAAATACATGCTCAAACCAGCACAACCAGAGTCTCTCAGGTCCAAAAATAAAAAGCTATTTGGCATAGCTAAGGAGCACTAAAGGATCCCGCCTGCTCACTGCCAGCATGCAATGCCACATAATCAATCATTTCTTGAAAATACCTTTATTCATCAAACACAATTCTGTTGTTTTCTTGAGCGCCAGCATTTGTAACCACGATGCAAAAACTCTGCGGTTTGTAAACAGCTCCAGCATCCTGCCGGCCATTCAACCACACACACACACACACACACACACACCGCACATTAGGTTTCATTGGTCTACAGAGAAACTCGCTCTTACTTTGTATGTGAGAAATAATTCATAACAACTCCAAGAAGGAGGAAGATATCTGTTCAAGTTAATTTGAAAGGAACAAAGAATACAGGCAATATCATCAGCTTGGTGTACATACAGAAATCAACATAATAAATTACAGAGGACCTGGGTGAGACAAGTTGGTGCATCTAGTCCTTTTGTCTTTGTCCTACTACTAATTGAGTGAATGATCCGTTTGTTTCTTCTTTCTAGGTAAGTTCATAGGATTATATATCATTTTCTGCATTAACCCATTCTATTTTTCATATATTTCCTCCTTCACTGACATTCACTCCGCTTACATTGACCACACAGCCTATGCGGCATCGTCCCTGCAGTGTTAGTCCATCGTGGGGGAATGAAATTTGAATTCAATTCTCCATATTCAAACGCGAGCTGGTGTTGGAAGCCTCCCTGCTTGTGTGGATCTTCCTTTCTATCCACGGTTCTTTGGGCTTATGTGGCTAAGAAGACAACACTTCACCAACTGTGCTGTAATTATTTTCCTAGCAGGCACCAGTGAGCCTTCAAAGAAAAGCGATGGATGGCAATCAGGACTGACTTTTCTAATATCTAAAACTCCCGCTGTCCATCCCTCACTCATCTCAGTGTGTCTCCAGTGCCCGCGCCTCCTTTTCTCCACCATTTAAATCACAGGTTTTTATTATTAGCGGTAGTATTTTGTATTCCTCTGTGTCATTATCAAAGGCCTCCAGCTGCCACTCATCACTCAGCAAACTTTTGCTAGAGAATGAGCGTCACTTATTTGCTACACACTACTTTTCATTCTGATGTTTAGTTTGACTGGAAATGTGGTGTTTATATTCCGGCAGCGATGTTTTGAAGCATTGTTAGTGAAGGTCTGGTTTATTATTTGCTTAGCCAGGAGGCGGCAATGTTTATTAAAGCTGCATGTAGTTATATTCAAAAAAATAAAAGTGACATGGGGCAAACAGGGGACAAACCCTGGCGTAAGAGCCTTTCTATTAGGAACGCTCAAAGTTCCATTATGGTGTTTGACCATGTGATCAGTCAGATGTCGACAGTGTTTTCAAAGTCCTTCACTCTCCTCTGGTCCAAACCTGTGAAAGATTATGTTTATTTTTCCCACTAAAAAAAACACTCAGGACAAATATATCTTATCTGCATATACCACCAATTTTGGGTGCAATGTCTTTGTGAACGTGACAAATGTTGCTTATTTTGACATTGTTGGTGGAGTGAATGTAGGTTTACAGAATTGATACATAGACCAGTTGTCGGTGCAAACCAAACATAAACACGGACAGAATCTAATTCAATGAGCGATAATTATTCAAATGACCAAAAGAGCACTTAGATTTCTTTTTTCTTTTGAACACTGAAATACTAAAATGAACACTGAAATACTGAAATAACTTGGGCTGAAACCCATTTAAACTCAAGTTATGAATAGCTACTCCTAGCAAGATTCAATTTCCAAATGGTGTATTTCTTACAATACATGTGGCGACTTGCTCAAGGATAGAGCTCTGCACGAGTATATTTTTGTTACTCTTCTTAGTCTATTTATCCAGTTTTTAATTTAGGGTACTAAAGCAAAACGTTCTAAAAAAAAAAATCAATACCAGGCCTGACAACAACAGCAAGGAACAACAAGGATGTCACCATGGCTACACACACTCTCCACTCTGGGTAATATTCCACAGCACATGTAATATTCCATTCAGCTAAGCACACAGCTTCATGGACAACCTCAAGCAAACTGCAAATGCAAACATTTGCGCTTCCTTGTTGGCAAGGGACAGCATCCCTGATGGCCTCCCATCCCCCTTATCACTGCCCCTTCTCCTCCTCCTCCTCCTCCTCTTTCTTATCCTCCTCCTCCTCCCTCTCCTCCTCCCCTGCCTCTCACAGGCTGGACCAGCCCTCAATACACAGAACAATAACGATGAAACGGTGACAGGATTCCTCCCGTTTTACCTTTCAAAGCAGTCAGTGATGTTTACTTTTCGTCAGCTAGGATGCTGCAGCTCCTCAGGCTCGCCTTGGATCATATGACTCCGGATCACCTGCTCCCACGGTCTGGTCATATGACCAGATTAGCTCCTGGCAAAGCATTCTGGGACTTGTAGTTGAAGACAGCAAACATAACTCATTTTAGATGACAATGTCATAAAATGTAAGTTCGTGGAGCTATCAGTGTAACATTAACATTTGTACATACATATATTTGTGACATATATAGTACACTTAGTGTTCACAAATTTAATCAAATTAATACGTACAATTCTGCAAATAACTTGGAGTGGGATTGTTTTATTCCAGATACATGATGACAATGGTAATGTGAAAATAGTCGTTTTCTAATCATTTGAGTGACATTTTTATTGATCTTGTTCCATCTATACCTTTTTGCTGGCAATAAGCATCAATTGAGACATGGAGAGAAGAACAGAGTGAGGCTGTGTTCTTCACGTGAGATCAATTAGTTTAGAATGCAGATGGTGAGTCAGGTTGTTGGTTCTCATCACTTTTGGCCTCTTCATGCTGTCTGAAAGCAGATTTAGTACCTTTAAGAATTGCTTAATATCACAAAATATTTGAATGTGTGCAGGTTAGCCCCCTTTCAGTGAATTTATGGAACGCTGCTTTGCTGTATATGCCAGAGACAATAATACACTCTTGGCTCAGGTATCAAAAGGTTGATTAATTGTAGGGTGTGTTTCTGCTTTTGGATGCTTCAATAAAGGCCTCCACACTGCAGCTATATCCAATTTCATGTGGTTGAAAATGTTGTGATATTATATCAGTGAAGCACATGTTAAAGAAAAGAAGTATTGACACACACGCTAAGGTATATCTTTGCCTCACTGAATATATTCTTTCCCTCCTCCTTGTTTACATCTGATTTAGATTAGATGGACGGACAGCTTCCTAGGTCATCAACCTTCCAACTTAAAATCATTTGACATGGCAGGAAGCCATCACCATCACTATCACCGGTACCGGCATCTTCATCATCACCTTTGCTGCTGGAAAGCTGCATCAGCAAAGAGCAGCAGTGATCTGGAAGCTGAGACCGAAACATACGGACATTTAATAGGACAGATGTTCGACTGCACACACATTTAACATCACCATGGCTGGCTAGCTGCAGTGTAGTCCAACAAAGGCTGGAGCCCTCATCCTTGATGTTAGACCTATTACTATGATACTTACAGTATTTCTTTATCTTTGCCCTTTAAGTATTTCATCATCCTCCTTTCTGCATGTGTGCTATGACCACCATCCCAGTAGCCAGACTCTCTCTCAATGGCAGTGTGCCGTGACTCCTCTTCCATTCCGTGAGCGTCTGGCTCATGTGGCGCATTGTGCAGCTGAGGGGTCAGTTCGGTTAAGGATATGCTGAGGTTTGCAAAGCCGCGGATAAAAAACCATTTGTAAGCAGCCTGCTGCTTCTTTTTTTGGTTTATGGCCCTGAGCGGGTAAGGAACACAACCACAGTGGTACCAAGGCACACTCACATCCTGCTTCAAGGATCTGAGCACCACAGCCGCCCACTGAAATATGTTCCTCCCAACGGCCATGATGGATGACACCGCCATGTAAACAGTCACATATGCAGCGAGGGGAGGCCACACTTGCTCCACGAGACACTGAATTGTGGCCAAAACACCCAGAAGGAAGGGTGACAAATTGGTGCAAACAAAGCAGACAGGGGACAGTGTCCTCTCTGTGATCTACAGCGACACGGGAATCTGCCAGTATCCCCTGGTCAAAGCCAGTATGGGGAAAAGGTGCCATGTGATGAAGACTCGTCAATTATGTCGTACTTCAGGCTGAGCTATGCTTCGACCTATGATACCACACTCTGTGCATCTGTACATCAGTACATCAGTTGATTGGCACTAGTAGGAGAGCAAGATGGATTTCAATAGATTCTGTTGAACCATTTGTCTTTCTGGTTTGTGTCGTGATACAAGACGCTCAAGAGGAAACTGATCTTTCAAAGAAAAAGTGACACCGGCAGCAGAGAAAGAGACTGGAGTTTCTATTGGTTGTCCAAACATTTGTTGTACCAGGATTAGTACGTCCTGTTTGTCTACTCGTGTTTATCGATCCTTTTTGCACGGTAGATAATCACAATCGCAAATGTCAGATGCTTCAGCAGGGCTCGACAACCACGACTTTCACGGATGATGATGCCTAATTCAGCAACCTCCATTCTGTAGACACCCCGCATGTCCTACACCTCGCTCCGCAAAAGGAGAAGTGTCACCTCCACTAATGTAAACAACACAATTACATTGTGGAAATTTGTATCTATATTTGGAATTTAACATATCTCTGGATTCAATTTGTTACTGAATTGTCTATGCATGTGCATGGCCTGTTTCTGAGTGTTGGTGGGTTGGGGGGTGCAAACGGCTGCTGGAACCAACAGGGTTGTTGGTCATCGTCAACTTGTAGCTCCTCCTTTTCGACAGTAGCCAAATCCTGCTTTGTCTGTCTTTGGGAGCAGTGATGAGACAGGAAGAGAAACAGCATGTAACTGCCTGCAGTCTGAATTATGCATGCCTCCATCTGCTGACAGAGGATGAGTCTGTCAGGCCTTTTCAGTGTCATCACACACACTCACACGCACACACACACACACACGCACAAGGCTCACTTTGCTTAGACTAATCTTTACTTTGTCAGGCCTTTGTGCCCATAACAAACATAATCCCTCAGGTTAATTGCGTCTTTCAGTTCGATGTTGCTGAGTTTTATTCAGCCTGATGATATTGGAAGTATTTTTCTGACTGAGACAGATCACAGATACCAGCTGTGATAGAGGTGGCGGGGATGAAGACTTTCATTGTGCCGTCAGTATTTACTCACTCGGGCGAGCTATTTTTCATCGTGTCATTGATAAATAATTGCATTTATAGTAGATTTAAGATGTTTCCAGTTGTCCCGTATCAATCATACGTTCTTACTATCGTTCACATCACAGTCATTGAAACATGAAAAACTTCGTATAACTTCGTATAACTCACCTGTGTTTTTTGTAGTGTTTGTCACATTTTGCTCTAGTGTAAAATAAAGTAAGTAACTCTGAACATAAACATGTATATGAAATAAGTATTCTTGTGACTGTCTTCCTTGCATGCAATGTGACTTGAAAAACTGTAGATATTTACGAAAATACTGGTGTGGTGTTTTGCTTGTATTTTTTAGTGTAATTTGTCTACTTGATTCATTTCCCTGTCTGGTCCACCGTTCTCACTCTCTACCTCACCCATAATAAATCTATGATCGAAATGGTCTCGTATCACTCAGACATGGGAAATGATGGAAAACAATGAGGTAAAACAGTCTCTTGGTAATAGTGTTGGTGGTCCAATGCCAGGATGTTGTTTCCGTGGTGCCTTACTGAGCTGCCCGCTGTTAAGGAAATACAGAAAACCAATGTCCCCTGGTATTAATGAGGAATCAAACCGCAAAATAATAAAAGTATCTCTCCTTGCTATTCCTTCATCTACTTTCCGTTTTCCATGCCACAGTCAGACGTGGTAAAGTGGCCGTCTTGCAGGTCTCCTCCCACACATATGGCAGTTACCGGAGAAATCACTCCCAAAGAAATCATCCCTGAAACACCTGGACAACCAAAGTAACAGTATGAAGAGGAACGTAAACTGGCTGCCGAAGGAAGCACTCACCGGCTGTGGAATTAAATTTGTGAGTAGTGCTGCTCTTACTGTCCTTCTTGCTTTGTACATCGAGTTCTGTAAGTAAAATGTTCACAGCGTTGATTATAGAGCTGTATAAATCCAAAGCAATGATGGACCCTGCCACATTTTCCCCTCAATTTGATGACAGCCTTCGATTGAAAGCTGCTTTTTTACTGCCGCCTTGCCTGTCTGGCTGGTGGAGAGCGCAGGAACGGTTGCAATGCCAAAAGTGTCTCCTGGAAAAGTTTTCCGGCGTAAAACCTCTCTGAGGGCCGACTCGGGTGAGAGAGCTGCAGGGGACAATGGACCCCTGCGACAGAGAGGTACGACACAGGTACCTTTCAAATGAATTCATAGGTATTCATCCTGTAGAAATTAATTTCAGTTTGCCATGACTTTAGATGGAACCTGGATTTAAGCCATGACCACTGTGGTATTCTTTGGACTAATTAGCCAGTGTGTCCTCAACGTAACTATGAAACCTCACGACATACTTTTCTATTTTATACACATTACTGGTCTTAAGGAAATTACTCATCCTCTCCCTTGTCCAACAACAGCAAAGTGCTATGCTCAAGGACACCTTCACATCGCAACTGTCTGGTTTCCATAAAACTCTTTCACCTCCTCAGCCATAAATCGCTTTACTTTTCTACAAGAGCGAGAAGGTGGAGAGGCTGTCTAGCTGCATTTCTTCCATACATCAGGTACATAGATGAGAAATCACTCACGGAGTAATCATCCATGAGACACCTGGACAACCAAGCCAAGAGCATGTAAGGTGAGTGTGGCCCGACTGCCGAAGGAAAGCACTCAGTCAATTTAAGCGGCTAAGGATTTTTATGTGGAGAGAGTGCTGCTCTCTCTGGCCACGCCGATCTGCATTTGTGCGAAAGGGAAAATTCCACTTTGCTAGGCTGTATGTGACCAAAGCAAAGCTCGCTGATGGACTCTGTCCCATTTCCATCACACTAATCATGGCCCTCTGCTGAGTGCTGTGTTTGATTATTGTAACATTTGTCTAGGTTGAGGCACAAATGGGCACTTGCCCGTTAGGAAGGGGGGAAATACAGAAGTTTTGCCTAGACGTGACTTTTACAAACTCAAATGTGCGACATTGCAGGTAAAGTGTTCCTTTCCATACAAATTAAATGTTGATTAGCTCGATTGGTGAAAATTGTGAGGATGAACTGAACCTCACTTTGCAACCCACCGTTTGTTGCAAAGTCTATATGTTTGTATTTATTTGAATAGAATACCAAGTCCAAGAGTTGGGTAACTTAAAGAATTCAGATGCTGTTTGTCATGTAAAGGCACACACACAAAGTACATCCATAATAATAATAATAATAATAATAATAATAATAAATAATAAATAATAAATAATAAATAATAAATAAATAAATAAATAATAATAATAATAATAATAATAATAATAATAATAATAATAAT
>OMPJ01039376.1:66154-88184 GCA_900312935.1 Carapus acus | reverse complement strand
TAATAATATTGATGTATTTATTGATCAAAATTATGCCATATAACATGCATAGGTTTGATGATATCACACTTACACAACATTACATTAGAACTGCATGTAGTTACTTTGCATAACACAGTCCAACATTACAGGTCCCAACACTGAAGTGCTGTTGTGTAAAACACTAAAACCCTCCACAGCAACCTTACTGAGATGCCCACTGCTGCCAAAATCAAGGGCTCGGCCCAGATGCAGAGAGACAATTTCCCTCTCTATTCTATTCTATTAGCTACAGATCACTTCATCCAGTTCTTTTTCTTCTTGAGTGGGAATCCCCTGGGATCAACCAAGCTCCTCTGACTCTAGTCCTGTTTCTCATTCAAAAAATTCAGGAAAATGAGAGGAGAGGAGGGGAGAGACTCATTGAAAAAGAGAGGTGAACCACTCATCCCAGCCATCTGTTTGTTTTTTTACTGCAAAGTCCTCCTTGAGCAAATTATTCATCCAGTACTCTCAGAGTTACAAATAGGACTTTAATTAATAATTTTCTCATGCCAGTTGGGAAGTCACATTTGATTGGCGGCTCTCTTGCCAGCAAATGCTGGGAACTCATTAATAAACATCTCCGAAGATAAGCAGATAGTCAGAAATAAATTACCTGCCGACAGATGAGTTAGAGGTGAGGGCAGGGGGCGCTGGAGGGGTAGAAAAAAAAAATCTTCAATTTGTGCCTGGGTTGTTTTTGTTTTGTCCAGGTGGTGCAATGTGAGTTGAATGAATGTAATTACCGTGTGTGGCAGAAGTTGGCTGCGTTGGTATAATTTACCCATTCACACCAGATGAACACTTCTCAAAGTTTATTCACCACTTTGCAGGTTTGCAAAGTGTAATATCAGACCGCTGATGTTGCATAGATTATTCAGAATTCCATCAATACTATGCAAAATATTATTGAATTAAATACTAATTTATAACGTGACTTGGAAGCAGTCCATGCAAAGTGGAAGCAGACGTGTCAGCATTTCTTATACTCATCAGTTTGTGCAAAGTTGAGAGTACAATTCATCATCTGTCATTATTCATCGAATATTACTTCATTCACACAAATTCTGAAATCATCACTGGATCATACCAAAATGTGATCTATTTCATACCCTTTTATACTTTATGTCTAAGTATATTCCATCCATAATAGTGGAGATTGATGGAGTCTATTTTGTTGAATGAATCCAGTCACCTCTCATTGCTCCCGTCCTTCTCTCAGTCCGGCGCTAAATGAAGATTGGTGATGTGGTGATGAAAGTGAAGTCATCTGAACACAGCGGCCGTCACCATCTCGATGCTTGGGGATAAGATCTCTTTCAGTGAGAAGAGGTGAGCAGCATCTACCTAAGCATCATCATCTGAAAGACATCTGTCGGGACATTCATCAGTGGCTCATTCATAGCAGGGCCCAACAGTCTCCTCCTCATCAGCAGTCACTGTCTGCGTCAGACAGATATTCATTAGAGTGGCAGACGACCGTAGTTAAAAGTGGTACAACGGTCTAAGACACACTCAGGGATGAAATGGAAGAGGTGGAACAGAGGTGATTGTGTTCTTACCTTTAATTTGGAGTGGGAAAATAGGCGGTTGGTCACAACTGGGTCCTTCCCCACATATATTGAGGTTCAAGTGTACAGTACATTCAACAGTTAGGCGCATTTTGGTGCTGTTTACATTTAGATTAACATGTCTGCCACATGCTAAAGAAAGATGAAAGTCTTACCTTTCTGTTATTCACCAGTCATGGATCCACAACAGAGAGAGATCTACAGATCTGGTGGGTGAAGGAAGCACAAATGCCTAAATGAATAATTCTCCTAAACTTTGACCTGAGTCCAAAAATGTCTCATGCAGACTGAACTATGTTTGAAGAAATTCAGGGTGATATCTAACAGGGTCTTTGATGGTAATGAGGGCTGCAAAAAAAAAAAAGTGAAACACAGTGAAGTGTGGGGGGAGCCTGCCCAATGGAAGGACCACTGGTCTGAAAGCTCAGAGGTTGAATCCAAGCTCCTCACAATGTGTATGTGTCAGCATGTCCTTAAGAATGACATTGAACCCCTTAACTGAAATAGTAAAGAGACAGTGTCTTTAGAGATTAACAAAATATATCAAAAGATAAATCGGCAACATTGGTGATGATAAATCAACAATGGACTTGCACGTGCTGGACCACACCAGTCATTGATATGTCACCTCTTCATGTGGAAGTCAGGCTCGGATGGAAATGTTCCTAGTTAACGTTTTCATCACCCGTGGCTGCAACTCTGAGAATCTCTCATCTCACTCTCCCTTTCTGATCATGCCTTATAAATGGCAGGTTGCCATTGTCATGACTGACACCAATGAATGGCAGATTGCTCTGATGATCCAAGGCTGAAGCTGTTCCCAGGCTGGTTTTACTTGGGAAACTTCACACACATTAAGGATTAGGGTCGGCTCAGGGCCTCGGGACCTTCTGGCAGGGAAGTCACAGTGCTGGCGATGTTCTATGCCAGAGTGCCACTGCAAAGAGGAGAAAAGGGGAAATAAGTAGAGAAGTAATCCATTCCCTGGATTTAGAACACATTTAATAGTTTCCTCCAGAGCCAGAGCCCATCCTTCCTCCCTAATCCTCCAAACAAACAAGCTAATGCAGGCAAAGACACCACAACCTCCTCGCTGAAGTCAATAAGAAATGGGGTTTGGGATTTGTTTGATGTTGTTTTTCAAGACTCACATTAGACCAGTCAGGACCACTGAATTAACCTGACCAGTACGTGTGATAAAGATTCATAGGACACTTTGTCACTACAGGTCATATTAAGGTACAAACGATAAAAGCATTGCGTTTTATGGGAGGAAGCCTTGATCTCAAACCTAAACACGTCAAGGTCCTACAGACTTTCTTTGTAAGTGCAGTGCAGCACTCCTCTCCAATGAGGAAACTTGAGTCTTTGGTGATAGAGGAGATAAGGCTGTAATTGAAAATCAAATTATGAGCATCACCATCGTGTGATAACGATGAAGGACTCCGCGGTGTTGACGAGGGAATGACGCAGGCGGAGAAGGGTGAACAGGGTCTAAACATCTTCAAACCTGATTGGTTTATCACAAGAAATTTTGGTGTTGTTCTTATAGAGGGAAAAGATGGTCCACTCCATAACTTCAGGCTTTTTACATTCTGCTGGCATCCACTTTGCTTTTAAATGTAGAGAATAGAGACAAGAGGCAAAGGGAACTCAGGTTATCATCTGCTGCATGCCCAGAGTGCAAGCCTGTGGTTTGGGGCGGAGCTGTTTCCCAAACGGTCTGGACGCTGACTAATGTGAGGTGATGACTACATCAGTGGACTCCACACGTCTCTCTTTTTTTGCCGCCAGCCCGCAACAGCAGGAAGTCGATACACAAAGTCACCCTCCAAGTGACTTTTCAAGGAAGGTGAGGGAGTGAGAGAGGTTGTCCTCGGTCTAGATCGAAAAAGAAAAAAAATTGAACCATTAGATGAGATTTAGAGTCACAGCAAAGGTTTGACTTCACTTGCTGCTGTCGCAAAAGTAATTGAAGTACACTCACATATCTGTCTGTCCGTCAGTCCGATTATCTATCTATCTATCTATCTATCTATCTATCTATCTATCTATCTATCTATCTATCTATCTATCTATCGTGCTCACAGGTTTGCCACTCATTACAATTAAGAATGGTCACACATTCATGATCAGAGAAAATCCGATTCAGCTGTGCATGCAAAGCTCGTGTTGGGAAAACAGGCGGTGCTGTGTGGTATGTGGAGATGAAATAGCTCAGCAGGCTCGTGCAGATCAGGCTCCTTCACAGATCATCTCCGGCACTACAGCCTGTATTACGCTGTGTTCACACCGTTCACATTTGCAACTTTCCTCTAAGTTCTCTACCTTCTCCTATCATAATGGGTTGCACTTGTGTGGGTGTGTGCGAGAGCTCTCTGTCTCTCTCTCTCTCTCTCTCTCTCTCTGTGAGTGTGTGTAGCTGTATGCAAATATGTATGTATGCAGAGGAGGAGATGGGTAATCCAGCATCAGAATGGAAGATAAGTACCATCATCTCTACAGCAACTCCTCTCCTACTGATTTGCCATCTGTCACATTATGGTTGTCGTCTTACCAACCTCAAACCTTAAAGATGTGCGTGAGCTCAACATTCCTCAAATTATCCTTATCTATGTGAACGTTGACACACTTTCTCAACAACACAATCAAGCATTAGTCACCAAATGAGTAAATAACCAACCCTCCCTCCCTGTCAGTCTGCAGGCTACGAACTTCTGAAAATATGTCGTCATCCAGAATTCTATTTTGTTTTTGTTTTTTTCGGATGCCTCTCTGTTGTCACAGTCCAAATCTGAAATCACATAAAGCATCTCTTGTAAGAAAAAAGGCCAGTGGGCACAGCTTAGTCAGCCATGAAAGGTGCAGCCAGCTGCTGAGGCATCTTCATGTGCTATATGTTTCTCTCCCAAACCTCACCACATTGTTAGCAGTACATACAGAATTCAAGTTTTGCTACAATCAACAAACACTATGAGGACATTAACTGATGTATGTGTCATTCTGTCTGATGTGAACTATGAAGTGTGTTGAGTGGAGATAGGTGGTAATAAATGTATTGAATGAAAATTGAATTTGTGGCGGCTAATAATTTCTATTTTGAGTTTAAACAGTGTCCAAGCACTCTGATTTTATCCTCTGGATATCCCAGAGGACAAAATGTACGAGGGAACAGCAGTAACATTTGCTGCCATTTTGCAGTGACTGGTGCTGTAAGGGGTTCTACACTGTTCTCTCGAACCTGCTGATGCCTTTAAAGTTTGCATTGTGTCACAACCTCGCCAGCAATTAGTCTTTTTCAGCAAGTGTAGTACAGCATATTTGTGTGTGTCTCTGTGTATGTGTCTGAGTCTGTGCGTGTGCGTCCAGGGTCACAACAGCGTGGAGGTACAAAATATGAAATGTAGAAATGTGCAGTTGTAAATTCAATGAACCTTTGCGGAATAAACGACTTGTTTCAGAAAAACTTTATTGTGAGAAGCTAGAGATGGCACCTGCATATGTATTCTATATATTTTCTCATTACTGCAGATGTAAGAAATGGGGTTTTTAATAATGTCTGTTTTTCATGAAAAGGTCATGTAAAAATGTGTCCAAAAAATCTCTATTAGGGCTTTTCCTAGCTGGAGAATGAAGGAAACTGATGAGAATGAGATTCCATACTTAGTCAATAACTGAAAATCTCATTTATTGCATTCATTGCATCATTACAAAATTACACAATGCTTTGTTCATAAATAAAATCAAATATATCAACAGAGCAACTTTTCAATTGTGACAGGTTCTTTGGGGGGAAAAAAGCAGCAGCTAAACAGCATATCACATCCAAACATGTTTGGATCATGTTTCACTATATTGTGAACATAAGAGGTAGATGTTTACATATGTTAATTGTAATAGGCCAAAGCCAAGAAACACAATGACCAACGCAGCGAACACTTAAAATGTATTTATTATTAACAAGCTCTCCATGCGTGAAACATTCATGAAATATGAATTGTTGTACATTTAACAATACTTCAGAAATGAGGAGGCTTTTAATTATTCACAAGACGTACCCATTCAAAGCAACTCAAAGAACTTGCATCTCCATTTCCCAACATACTGTCATCCACACTTTCACACATGTGCATTTGCATATGTGCTTCTCCACCTCCCACATGCAAATGTTCTCCCAGCCGTGCACCTACACGAGGAGACAAACAAAGGCATTAATCTGCCTCGCAGGACAAAGCCTGAGACATCAGCCTCAAGTTTATATGTGGCTCCACTGCCAGGGAACATTCCAGCTCCTCGGCTGCCTCAACCTAATCCATTATCAGCCACCTACATGAGCAATGCACCACTTCTGAGGCTTCTGCTGCTCCAAAGTACCTCACGTGGCTCGCCAGAAGCTCCCCTCCTGCCTCTCTCTCTCTCTCTCTCTCTCTCTCTCTCTCTCAGAGCCAAAGATCATTTTTTCGTTGATGTTTTGCATGAATAAAATCAGTGACTGGATGACATTCAATGTAAGTACAGTATGTAACACATTATTTGATAATTTTAATTTTTTATCAAGGATTAATGAAGCAGACGCTATGTTATGTTATGTTATGTTATGTTATGTTATGTTATGTTATGTTATGTTATGTTATCTGACCTGATCTTATTCAGCCACAGCTGTTCATCAATCTGTTATCAAACTCTGCAGACTGGAGGCACGTTATTTTCAGTGATGATAAATTGGATCTTCTTTTCAGGATATTCTGCTAATTCTGAGGGAAATTGCGTCAGTCTTCCTGACCCATCCCCATATGTCGAGGAGCAGCAGGCTGTACCAAAGGGGGGTTTGGTGCTTCCTCAAGGACACTTTGAAATCACTCTACGAGGAGCCTGGAATCCAACCAGCAGCTTCACAGTTTGGAGATGAGTGCTCTGCCTTCTGAGCCCTGCCGTCCCTAAATGGGGCAATGAGGACCGTGATAGGAGCAGGAGGGCAAAGCGAACAAGATAAGTTGTAAAATGGAAAATGATTTCACAAAGTAATGAGTCACCCAGGATTTAGTCAGCCTGTGATCTAGAAAGTACAAAGCAGATTCTTTAAAGAGTGGAGCCCCGTTGTCTCTCCACCCAGCTACTACGGATTTCAGCTGTTGCAGCAGACACAGTCATGGACATCTATCAGCATCTGGCCAGGATTTAGGCCCGCCACAGCCCTCTCTCAACCCCAACCCCTTGCCTCACTGCCAACCTGAAAGCAGATCTGTGCTACCAAAAAGTTTTATTTTCTGAATTATCATTTGTAGTATAAAGTCATTGTAAAGTATTGCAGAGAAACTAATTACAAAGTGGTGCACAAACTCAGAAAAACTGCCAAGAGGTCAAATTAAGCAGGAAGAAAGCGAACAGAAGGTATGTACAGTATATGAATGCACTTCTGTTTAGATGATTCCAATTCAAGCGGTCCAACAAGCGAACAGCTTGTCCGCTTACCAATTAACACATTTATCTCATCTCAGTTTAAGTACAACAGAGAAGAGACACACAACGCCAAAGATAGAGCACTTTAATATTCTAAGAATAATAATGAGCCCAATCAATGGTTCAATGGTTGGAAGATGGCCATTGAAATATGTACGTGCTCACGCTTTCTTTTACACTTTTGAAACTTTCTTTTACTTTTCTAATATTTCCAAAGAAAATCTGCTACTTCTAATGAGACATCCCTGTACCTGTAGCCCCTACAACTTGTTTTGGTTCATAAAGCCACAGTCCAAGGACCAATTACCGGAGGATGTTGGATGCTACAAACCCTTTGACTATGCAAGAGACCTTCACCTCTTTCTGTGTGTCCTAAGTTCATGCATGTGTGTGCGCCGAGAGCAGATTTTTTTTAGGTATTTGCCCATGTGTGCAAAGAATATACAGCCCTGTATGTCACCACAGAATCGGACGTCACTCACAATACTTATGTCGCTTCAAACCACAATTACGGTACTCTGCCATTAAATCAATCAAACATGGTTTTCAAAACACACTTCCAATTGGTAGATGTTTCGTCCTCTAAAAACCGACATTTGACATCTGGTGTTTGTTGCATCTGTGGCTTTTTAAAATCCAACGAGAAGTGTGTGTATGTGATGTTTCAAATTCTGATTTAAGATCCAAAACTTCAAAAGTCAATCCGGTATGACTAATCATGTGCTGAACTAAGTGTGTTTTGCTCTGAATGTGACTTCTGAGCACCGCCTCAGCTCCTTTGTGGCCTTGATGAAATATAAAGCAGGAGTGTTTTCTTCTGAATCAGCATGCCAGTAATTGCATGCGACAGAGATGGATTTCCTGTCAGTCTGAGGCTTTATGAGGAGGCCACGGTTGTTGTTTCATTTTTCTTTTTTTTTCTTTCTTGCAACATGCGTTTTCATTTTCATCATCATACAAAAGTGGCCTCCGTTTTATTGTGCTCAGACTCAGACATGACAGGATCAATCACGGTGGACGTCAGCGCAGGGTTATGCTTTGTTTGTTGTGTTGTTTAGATGTTTGGGGAGGGGGTGGTTTTTTTCATCTCACACTTGAGGATGGATCCCACAATATTGATGTCATAATTCATTCTTGTTTCAGCGATCACAGCAAGATAATTGCTGATCTGATGACAGCGGAATCTGATGAGAGAGGCACTTACAGAGAGAGCTCGCGGACATGAGAACTCCCTGGTTCAATAATGTGCAAGTCTGGAAGAACAAACGTGACAATATTATACACACACTGCATTTCAGGTCTCTGTTCAAGTGTTCAACTAGATCTTTAAGAATCACACGCAAATGCTTCCGACGTTCATGTATAATCTCTTTCTTGCGATTCACGCACAGCTCCGTGCATGGCGACTCCCACGGATGGTCACTCAACCGCAAATGATTGGTGTGTCAGGCACAGCTGGGCGGCCATGGAGAGGAGGTATGGAGGGAGAGGAGAGTATCAGGCTCACAGGCGATATGTAAGCTTTGATAACTGAGCAACTGTTTATTTTCAGTGTGATTACATCAGTAGATGAACAAACAAATGAACAAATACTCAAATAAACAAATAAATTCACACTCAGACAAAGGAAATACAGGTCCTCTTGCTGAACTGCCTCGTAGACCTGCATTATTTACAGCTAACCACCTTCATAATACGTCTAATGTTTGTAGGTAAGGTATACAGAACAGACGTTATGTCAAGACTGCCATCCTGATACAGAATTATCTTTTTTTTCCCTTGCGCAGAACGTGTTGTATCTGCGTCGCAAACCAGCGCAAAAGGCTTAGTACATCTGGCCCTCTGTCTCACCTTAGAGAACACATTTTCTCGCACTGTGATTGAAGCTGATAGAAAGTCTGCTCAAATATAATAAGATAGGGCATATTGACACACTGCCCCAAGAACTGAGCACGTATCAGGGGACTGAATATTGGATGGAAAATCAGCTGAACCCAGCATATCTTAGATCGAGGCACAAGTCCCAACTTTGAGGAATAAGAGGACCTTTGAGGATAGCTAACCAGATCCTCACACCTACTCTGGACCAATTTGAATAATAGTATCGGATAAAGATTCTATATCTCAGACATTACATTCACTGAGAAAGAACCACGTCAAATAAAATCATTGTCAGAGTGATTCTCAGTAGTTTATTTTCCACGTGAGAGGACACAGTATCTCACAGCAGAACACCGGAAATCATCTCACATGGGCCTAAATAATGTGAAACAAAGGCACCAGAGGATAAATGGACAAATTGTGTATTTTCACATTTTTTTAGAGAAGGGAAACATCATTCCAAACTTAATGCATCCAAGCCACTTCTGGTACTGTTACTAGATGGCAAAGTGATATTCATATATATGGAACACAGTGGAACACAGCAAAGTAATTCAGAGTTGTTCTTGTTTAAGCACTCTCACGTACATGTGATCTATCCATTTAACTAGGAGGTATATTGTCAATGAAAGACAGAGAGCAAAATAAAGTGTATGAATGTGAATCCGTCTTGATAATAAAACATATCAGGGTGTGATTTATAAGGACAGTCAACTTGTAGAGCTGCTGCAAACATGGCCTGTGTAAATTCTCAGCGTATGAGTCAGAGCTGTATTTGCATACAGTGCATGTGCTTGGCTGTGTTTACATGCAACCTCATAATCAAATCAAATCAAATCAAACTGCATCGCAATTAAGGCAACACTGCTATTAAGTGGGAGCTTGTGTAAGCTGCACAGTGCCAGTCTGATAAAGCGTGATGCAGAATTAAAGGCCTCAGAACAGAGTCGGAAGAAGATCTATCTTGTGTTCTCTCTGGACCATTTCCATCGTATTACCGGAGACAATTGGATAGTGAGCCTTCAGGGTGGACCTACAGCAGCTGTAAAATCCACGAAAAGAGTGGTGAACATGTTGCAAGAGGGGAGCGGCGCGGTGCCTGTGAAGGTCAGAGATCTCAGAGTCCTTCGTACATTCTGGCTGGAAAACATCCACAGCTCGCGTACCTGCTGACTCACTGGGATGTCCTGGATTGATGTGTTGGTGAAAGTGAATTATCTTGGCACAGAGGCCACAGCTGACCACCACCATCGAGGTAAACAGTGTGAGCCTCACCCAAGTACGGTCTGCTAATCCCAAAATGACACACCATTGTGGTTGCAACAAATCTATCAACGGCTAAATCAAAGCCTGCCCAACAGGCAGTCTCATCACGTACTAGACCTGGGCTATTTTGGCAATTTAGCGGAGAGAAAAAAATGTCTGTGGGGGTTTTCAGGCATCCAGATCATTCGAAACTGGACTTTGATATGGAAGATGCTGTTTCAGTTCATATTTCTGAATGAGGAGTGAGACCCCTCAGAGAAACTAACCATGTCCAATGTCTAACTTGTTAGTCATTTTGATTTTTTTGTCTTAACAAAGATGATAGAGTAATTCACAGATTTAAATTTGCTGAGTTGTTGGTTCCATTGATGGTTTGACTATTTTCCTTAGTTATGTATTTACCTCTGTATCCACATGCATACACTCTTAACATACATATTTCCTGTCATTTACCACAACATTTTGCACACGTACACACACATACACACCAGAGCACCTGCCTCCCACCCGTAAGTATGTGTATGCAGGTCTGTGGTGCGTATGAGTATGTGTGTAGCGCTTGTGTGTGTGTGTGTGTACACACCCTCCCATTGACTTGATTTGATTTGTTTGTAATTCCACATGCCTCTGATATTCAGCATGGCCTACAGCTATCAAAACAATTTGCAATGCTGCAGAGCATAAACACGATTCGACCTGCTTCTGACCCCAAATTGATGCAGGAGTGGACATGGCTGAATGAATGAATGCGATGGCTCTATATAAGAAGCACTTTTAAGACGGCCACAACATTACATCAACATAAAAGCCAAGGTTTTAAGCATGCCGGCTTTCTGCTGCCAGCCTCATTAAGACGAGAACATCAAACACTCCACGGGGAGATAATCCCAGCCAGTTTTGTGTGCTCTGTCTTTCTGTAATACTCAGAGAATACAGGTAAATGCAGAATGACTTAATTCAGCAGATTAGTGGGAGTGCATAGAAAATGAAGGAACAGAGGAGGGAGGAAGATAGCATTATTAACACCGTGGATTTAGCTAATTCTGAGGTTCAAGTTCCTGCAAGCTGCGCTTAGCTACTGCTTCAATCTTCGTGGAGTGGAGGTGGACTTTTCCATTACATGTGATTGCTCAGCTAGTTGATATCATTTAGAAATCAATACTCCAGGTCGATACCCTGGTAATCTGTTTTCAGATATACTACACATTTGGTATCTCTAGGTAAGTATTGATTATTAAAGGGGTTCATTTCAGTTTGGTGCTTTCTGCCCTTAACAGTATGCTGAAGGACAAACACTGGTGACAAGACAATCTATCCGCCCAGCTCAGAGTCAGTGAATCAGGGCTGCATTTATTATCGCTTCGGGGTAAACATTGGTTATTCCTCCACTGGAAAAGAAAAATATTGGAGGAGGACTGACTGAAAACATTTAGAATGGACCATGTTAGAATAGTCATATATGTCAGCAAAGGCGTCTGGCTAAAAGAGGTTAGTACTGCTAATTTACACACATTGTAGGCTGCAGGGAGAAGAACTCAGAACTGATTGTATTCATATGTCTCACTCATAATAAGCATAAATCTGTCATTCATTAAGGTAACTTCATGTGTCTCTGACCTAGTTCTCTAGGTAAGAACCCATAACACTCCTTCCATTTTCCCAGTTCTACAGCGCCATTGAGTGACAGATGGCTTGTGATATTATTTTTGGTGACCCAAAGGTTCTTGTTCGCCATTCTAGGGCATCAGAGTGCATCAATATGTTTATGTATGTGTGGGTCATGTCTCTCACATGCCATTTTTTCACGAGTGCTAAGTCATGCTACACGTATTTTGTCTCCGGGGATGTGACCTCCATCTTGGGAGGTTATCACTGTGTCACCCCTAAGCTTTCAGGATGAGAAATATTCACCACAGAGCAATCAGCTGCCTCACAATGTCACCATATGAGAGAGGAGAGGAAGCAGCATTAAAGTCTAAAGTCAGATCAGACCTCTGACCTCAGCCTGTCCTGTCTTGATATCTGAAAATACGTTTTCATACAGGGTGGCTTTGAATTAGTCTATTTGCTTTCAGCTAAAACTGAGCAAATGCGTCTGAATTCTAAAGCCCTATGTATCTTTGGTTTTGGATTTTCTATATCAAAAGGGCATTAGTGGGCTTTCGTCAATGTTTACATATGGTGATATTGCAGGAAAGCATTTACAATTAACACTCTTTCATGGCAGAGCTCACACCATTTACTGGCTCTAAATTCCTCCTTTTTGGTGTATAGGATAATTACATCTATATTTATCAAAAAGGGGAACCGAGCAACAGAAAAGATAAACAGAGGGAGTTCCATGCAATGATATTATAATGTATTTTTCAATATGTCATTTTTATTTCAGATAATATGCCAGCTATGCCTCAGAGGATCTTGCATCCGAGATACATATCAACAAGTAAGCCGAGTGCAGTCTTGAGTTGTGACCTTTTTTCAGCATTGTAACAATGGAATGCCTGGATACAACTGGAGTGTTGAGATGAGTCAAAGCAACTTCTTCACCCTCACACCATCAAAGCACCTTGGAATCTGTTCATCTATTCAAATGTGCTGTTGCCGTATCTAGAGGTGAACTCAGACACAGAAGGGGAACCAAATGCAATAATCAGAAGAGGCAGACCTCTCAAGGACAGAACGAAAGCACCAAGCCTCACCCTCAAGGAGTTTGATGGATAGCAGTGAGTAATTGGCCACATTCATTTTACTTTGGTTAACATGATACCAATGTCAGTCCAAACAAGGGCAACTTTTCCACAAATTCAATCATTTACCTCAGCATATAGACCATGTCACGTAGGGGTCAGGGAAAAAGTCAGTATGACATATCACAATTGAAAATTCCACTGAAAAATTATTTGGAAATTGCAAATCCATCATTCAGTTGCACAATTAGCTTGTTATGGAGTGATCCATTAGTATCAGTGCCTCTGACAGATCACAGTTAGCATTAAACAAGAGGAGTTTAGCCAAAAGTTGACATCAGAGGTGGGAGGCAGTGCCTCAGCCAAAACATGAGATGCCATAATTTTTTATGGGGATATAAAGAAGTAATTTCCAAAACATTTTCTATTGACTGGTAAGACAAGAAAATGGGTAGTAAAATTTATCACGATTGCCTTTATGCCCCTTCCAAAAGGCACTAACGATTCTAGTGTCAACTCTTTACTTTTAGATAAAAGCAGAGAAAAATCGTACAAATGTAGTATTTGTAATTCGGGTCAATTATACCACACATAATGTCCGTATATCGGTCAGTTTATCTGGGTTTGTTGGATCTTTCCACCCTCACATTCCTAGAAAAATCAACCCCTTCTTCAATGACAAAGAAATCAGCGCAGGAAAAAAAAAAAAAACTAAACGAAAAACAACAAGCTTCTATGCTTCGACTTCCACTTGGCTCTGATAACCTGGGCAACAAAAACATGAGAAAACAGTTTGCTTGTTCTGCAGTTTGACAAGTGCTGGCATCAAAAATAAACACAACACTGTCACACACACACATTCTTGATGAGGTAGGAACTCCGAATTGCCCAAATTGTGAATGAGCTTGATTGTGTGTAGGAGGGCTTAATTTTCGAAGGTCACAGCACTGCCCCAGAAATGCAGCCAAGCATGGCAGTGCACACTGTGCTTGGGGCATGGCAACGCACTTTTGGTCTTTTTCAGACGGGGAGTGTGGCAGCACAGCCTCGTGCGGTTGGTTCTTGGCCACGCTGATGAATACATTACCATATTTCAGAGTCTTTCTCAAGCAGGTGATTTTTCTCCCAACAAATAAATAAATAACATGAAAAGTACACGACAGTGAAGAGGACCTGAGCAGCTAGGAAAATGTTAAAGGATGCTTTGATGTGCCTGGGACACCTTAGGGTTTTTGCTTTCCCTAGCAGATGTTTTTGCTTTTGTTTCATTTTGATAAAATCTAATTGCTTGAGTGAGCGAGACGACACACTGTCCTCCCTAAAGATGGGATACAGCCTCATTATTTTATCAGCATCTATCTATCTATCTATCTATCTATCTATCTATCTATCTATCTATCTATCTATCTATCTATCTATCTATCTATCTATCTATCTGGCTTTCTTTTTTGGAGTCACTGACTTGCTCAGGGAGAAATCATCGTCCTGCTGGTGTCAAGTTGACTGCTCCACCAGCCAAGTCATGCTGTACCTGTAGATTGTTAATAATTGAGGAACAGACAACAGAAATTAAGCACAAGTGATAATGTGACTGTTTATTTTCCAACTAGTGAAAGTAAGCAATGGAAGAAACGAGGATGGGCAATCATTATTCTGCTGTTAGGACTCTCTACCTCACTGAGACAGGAGTGCAAATGTCAGCACATGTGTGAGGAAAGATTTCGACGCATTTCATTGACAAATATTTACTCAGTGCTCAATCCATAAATGCCTTGTTCAAATTAAAACGCATTGATACTGTTTGCTTGGATTTGTTGGAGGGTCAAAGGACGTCAACCTAAAGGATTGTTTGCTCCGAGAGATGAATGTGTTGATGTGTGACAGATCTCTATCAAAATGCATAGTGCTTAGGTTGAAGCCTGCAGGTGAATTATTCAAAGAAATACCAACCTTTTACAGCTGTGCACAAAAGTTAAAAAGCACAATCCCACACTGGTGGTAAAAGGCTGCACTTTGCACAAATTTGCCAATATGAAAAATCAAGCTTTGTTTGTGTGTACAATCATGCTAATCAAATAAACAGTGGTCTCTAATTATGTGGGTTGTGTTGAGTGAGCCCACTGAGCACATCCTGTGTGTGTGACCTTTTATTCCCGTCCAGTATATGCAAATTGATCCAATGAGGATTCAATGAGAACTTCAAATATCAAGGGGAAAAGGTAGAACAGTGCCGACTTTCTGTGATTCGATGAGTCCAGAAATTTGTAGTTGTATTCTTGGTTATCCTTGGACATAGAAATCACCTTAACACGTAACATTTCAGTAAAAAAAACATCCTATAATTGTTGATGTTTGCGTCTCTCCATTGTCTCCCTACTAGAATCTAATTGAGCGTTCTCACAGCTCCTTCCTGCCCTCAGCAAATCAAGTACAAAAAATATTTAAAAAATTGCAAAAGTCAAAAAAGAAATCTTTACCATACTGACGTATGTGCACATTTACCCCAGACTACCACCACTGTCCTATTAGCGATATCAGCGCTACGTGTAGAACTTGCAGTAGTCCTTCAAATTCTGTCAGCCACAGAACTGGCCCTCAGCCAATCAGCTACCAGCTCTTCTTTCCCATTCATTTCACAAGGCAAAATTGTGGCTCACTTTTTTGAGAATTACTTTGCCAGGCAAAGATCAGAGAGACTTTTGCGCCTGATGTAACATTTGTAGGGGTGACCCCAAAGCCAGTAGCTGTATCTACACTTAGCAATGTACCAGAATTTCACTAATTCTTTTCACTTTTTGGGAGTTACGTCCAAATGGTAACTGGGATGCAGAGAAAATTAATGGTACGCCATTTCCAGTCATTTTGGTATATCAAAAATAAATGCGTATGATATATTAACTGTGCAGGGGGAATTATGTGCCTTACTTTAGAAAAGGAAATTTGGACCAGTTGGCGTTTGGGGGCCAAATAACTCAAATGGGAGGCGTTGCAAAGTTGGGTAGTTTCAAAGTCAGAGTTTCTACAGTGACACATTTATTGTCAGTATTTTGGAGCTGCATAGCCACAGGACCTCCAAACACCAGGCAAAGTAATTGCACAGCTCCATAGAATGAGCTGATTATTTTCCTATGGCATGGCCAAGCGTGGAAAAAAAAAGGCCAATTTAATAATACTCCTGCAGGGGGCATTGATGAGAATTACGTTTTGGTGACAGCATGGCTAATAACATCCCTAATAAGATAGACTGTTGCACTACCTTGTTTATTTTCCTCCAGAATCAGTGGAAGAACATGGGCATTATCAGTGACAGAGATGTGTGCTAATATGAAATAAAGAAATACTACGGTGTCATGCGCAAGTATATCGGTGTGATAAGATGGTAGATCATAGTAGATCGTCTTTTGTGTCATTTCATTCCAACCTGGAGTAAGAGTTAGCGTTGAAAATATCTCCTTGGTTCATCTGGGCTGAATTACTAACCTTCACAGTCACATCCTCGACAATGTATGAATGGCTTCACTGACACCAGGCATCAAACGCATCCTTTCATTTGTAAATGCATGTAGACCATCTTCCAATCCTGCACAGGGGCGCAGATATGTGCGATCACAATCTTTTCACACACATCTTACAACCATAATCAATTTATTCACCCCTCCAGATGACACATATTCACCTCCCTGCCACCCTTCCTCCCCTCTCAGCAGAAACACGAGCGGCTATGAGATGTGAACACTGACAATATCTCTGGCTTGGTTGGTCCCAGTCGCCCCCGTACTTAACACCCCGGCTCCAGCAGGATTGGATGCCAGCCAAGTCCCAGCTCAGCAAACTCAGCTCCACAATGCCTGAATGTATCCAATCACAAAGTATCATTATATCGTTTCAAAGGGCCTTTATATGAAGTCAACCTATTATAAATAGCACAATGTATGATTAAAGACGCTGGGACTGTATCTGTGTAACTTTAAAAGGTTATTAAGCTCCTGTGTGGTTAGGAGAATTTGGCATACTTTACATAGGGACAAAGGGTAAATTATGAATAGCTGTGATGCAAAGTCATGGAAAAAAACAACTTACAAGCAGGGCTGCCTCCCCCAAGTCCTTTATACAAATGCAACTAAAAGGTCAAACCTAAATTGGGGTTTAATGTCCCTGACAGCATTATTGAGCACGAGCTATCCAAATCCAAATTGCATGGGGCTGTACCGAGAGATTAGATAGCAGGTGGAAAACAAACAATACAGGAAAAATAAGCTTACATGAACAGGGGGAGGGAGGCGGGGGGGGACGAGCTGATGCGGGGGCGGTCTTTGACTTAATAAGGTTCACATGTATTTATTCCAGGCGACACTTGTCAGATTCAACCCAACACCAAACCCTCAGAGGTGCAACATTTTGGGGTGTATATTAGCTCCATGGTGTGAGTGGAGCTCCGCATAAATACTGGACTCAAATGCTCAGTGATGTGTGAAGTGAATGAGTAATCTATGGCTTTAGTAAATATTTAATCACACATTTAGAGTCTTTTGGCCACGTGCTGAATTAGTCATGTCTGATAATGGTGTGCAATGCAGATGACAGGCCACTGCAGCCTTCACAGCCCCCAGAGACCTCCTGCCTGTCCGCATTACTGATTGGACAATACCAGACTGTTAGCTTACAGAAATCCAGCAAAGTTCCAAAGTGTTATCTTTTGAAAAAAAAAAAAAAAAATGTCTGTAAATTAAATTAAGTGGTTTAGCAGCCGTGATGTAGTTATTCAAGATGAGACAATTGCTGAACCCCGGCAACATCTAAATGACAGTTTATATGTAGTTAGTCTGCAAATGCATCCTAAGTGGCCATCCAAGTCAGTGCTTCTGAGAATAAATGTCTTTTGTGCAGCTTTAGCAGAACATTTTATTTGCTCTCAGTTCACTCCATCCACCCTGGTGCTTCTTGTTTTGGTCCATTATGATTGGTCACGGCCGAGCTTGCAGGGGAGCAATCTTTGCCACATCTCTCATCCTTTATCTTCTCACTTGGTGCTCAGAGAGTGGGTAACAGATGTAATGCATCCTCATTATTTGAGGAGCAGTGGGCTGCTGCGTAAAACAGCGCAGGCAGCCGTGCCTTGCTCAAGGACACTGTGACATAGAGCACAAAGTCCAACGATCTCTTGAGATGAATAAAAGAACAAACAGATAAAGCAGATCAATTCGTATATAACAGGTTCAGAAAATGTGGTGTTATGTAAGGTGATCCTTGCTCCAAAAACAAGATTTTTTGTTTTTTCCACATGCACATGTCTTCAGAGAGAAGCTTCTCACTGTCACCATCCCAACTGTTGATGATGAGGACATACCAACCAGCAGCACCAGCCATCTCAATTTCACACTTTTCATCCCACATCATTTCTGTGGGGATACAAAATGTCAATTACATGGCTTTGGACGTTTGTGAATGAATCATCGTACTGCGCATACAGAAATTAAAATGTATGTTTTCTGACTACGTCTCTAAATGCGGTTCACGGCTGCATTTCCCAGAAATCTGTGTGACACATGGGACAAAATGAAAAAAGATTGCATCACTGGGTTACCACAAACAGGTTATAAAAATTGAGTCATAACATAAAGCATGTTGACATTTACAAGCTATGAAAATTTCAAATGTCAAATAGTGTCACGTTGGAATATTTGAGGTATTTGCATGGGTGCCTCGCCACTTCTCTCAGCAAATGGTACTAAATGTAAAGCTCATTTAAATCAATGATCAAGACACACTAAGAACATTTCAGAGCCACTTGTTCTGTTCTGTCAGTGTGAGGAATAGTTACGTAAGATGTGTGGAGCCCTAATCAAGTGCCACAACCTGCCATGCATTGGAATGGTACATAACAACTTAAATGGGCAACGAAGAAAGCACTCTCAGCCTCCTGTAAATGAATTCAAGACAGGGCTGCATGAGACTTTGTGCCAGAAATTTGATTGATTCATGGGCCGAGCAAAAGAGCAACTGTTGGCAAAGGCTCCTGCATATGCTGTTTGCCATTTGATTATTAGATTATCCTTAATATGTTTGTGAAAAGGATTTTTTGGGGATCTTTACAATTGACTAGGGGGAGGTTACTTTTTCAGCGTAACTCATTACCGCTTTATTTATCAAATGTACTATATTGCAGGCTATCCTCCCTATGGGAGCATGGTGTGTGTAGACGTATGCAGGCATTCATTTCTTATATATAACTGTGCTCAAATCACTCACACATGATAGCGACATAGAGGTTAGCACACACACGTATACACATTACATGTGTGGATACGTAGCATGTTCACACTGTGTGCTGAGAGTTCAAGTTTAATTATTGCAATTTCATGTTGAAGTGTCAGTGTTTCCACACAGAAAAGTCTTATTCCTCACACTTTTCCAAGCTGTGAAAATATTATAAAAAACATCCTTATCATCTGCGTCCAGTTTGTCTGCTTGCATTTCAGCGAGCATAAAACAGAAAGGAAGGGAACATTTTTCAGCTCTTATCTCTAAAAGTTTCTCAAGTCTCCCTGGGCCCAACATTAAAAGGCTTCCCGGTAGTGTTGTGTTCTGCGTGTGTATGTGTGTGTAAAGCATGAATAAGCAATGCAAGTCAGGCTTTGTGTATGCACTCATACCCCACTGTTCAGCTGCATAAAAAGCTAGACAGGGTTCAGCAATCACCAGTGGGCCTTTGATAGCCAAACAGCAGGAAAATCTTCACGATAACATTTGCCTATCATCTGGATTGGGGTAAGCTATGTATGTATGAACTGAGGGAGCAAAATACACTTACCTCTGCAGTACAGTAATTTACAGTGATTCACTGGTATTGATTTACTGGTATTTGCTCTGAGCACCTCTAACGATTAAAACAAGATCCCCCTAAACTATGTGCTTTTTCACGCTATGAAAAATTAAACAGCGAGATTTTTCAGTTGGAATCACCCAGCATCGAGTTCATTTGAATTGGCCAGGCATTCACGCCTTTAAGTGTGATCATGACACTCTGACTGTTCTAACCTTTTATGTCCCGAGCAATGTAAGTTGTGCAATTTTAATTATGTTTTGTCAAAGCTAATTTATCCTTTCAGTGACTGGAACAAACCAATATGAAATCTGGTTCCGTATTCAAATGTGGTCGCGGCGTCACAAAAATGTATCATTGCGATCATGCTGCAAAAGTCTGCAAAGGCAAAAAAAAGTCCTGCAGAAAAGTCGCTTTCTAATAATTTTGCAAAAGCACTGAGACACACAGTATTCTACGTATTCCCATAATATTACCCTTGAAATTCAACGATTTCTTTGGTGCCGTTTGCTTTTAGACAACCACTGAACATTCTTTTGCAAAATGCCACAGCATCAGTGTTTATGAGAATAAATATCATAGTCTCTTAACTGCAGAAAACTGCCTACTGGAGGGCAGGAGAGAGCAATGGGGTACTTTCATTTGCACCTCCGGCCATATGGCACCATATGATGTAATACTGATGATCTCTTCGAACAGTAATCACACTTCTGTTCAAGGTGAAAACTAAATCCCAACACATTATTTACACTTCATCTGCTGCACGCTTCTGTGGTGTTTGGAGGCCATGTGTGAATGAAATGGAGCAGGCTGCTCTCCTGGACACAGGCTGTGCAAATATGGACATCATTTGTAAATCATTTTTCAAAACACTGTGTCTTTATATTCATTCATTTTTCAAAATAATGACACTATATGCATTTGTGCTCATTTTGTCTTGATTCCGAAATAGCCTGTGGCCTTTAACAGCCAAAGACCAAATGATGGCTGCCTGGAAAGCCACCCAATTCCATCTTTGTACCACGAAGCTATTTACAGAGGGGAGAGGTGACCTCCTGTGTTAATACAATAATCTGTGACCAGGATTTAACAGAGTGCGAAAACAACAAAATGAACTGAACCCTGTGGTCTCCTGCCCATTTGAGGGGTTTGGGCTATTACCCACCTATGCCGGTGCACGCGCGCGTGTGTGTGAGAGAGAGAGAGTGTGATGCATTGCTCTGGTTACCTGGACCCTGACACATATGACTGGCACAGTTTGACTCCAGAAGAGGGGGCTGATGGATAGTGGATATATTGAGAGAATTTCCCTCAGCCTCAATGCAAGACTGCAGGATTGCACCGGATTTTCGGACTATACTGCTTTCAAAATAAAAGCATCCCCATGGGAGACGTGTGCAACTCAAAAAGAGGGACAGAACTGAAGTGGTGTGTGCCAAAGACCCATATTCAGTTCTTGTTGAGAGGTACAGATATGGAAAATATACCACTATCTAAGAAAAAATGTGTGGCATGAAAACACTCTGGTCCAGTTGCTGAAAATGTGGCAAATGAATTAATATTGGGTCAAGGAGTCGATTGTGTTAATGGAAAAAAAAATGCCAAAGAAGCACTCAGCAATAATAAATATCCTCAAATATCAGTGGAATCATCCTAAGAGAAATGAATCACCCTCCTTCTATTCATGAAATATCCATAAAGTAACAGAGCAGAAATTGTAATTTACCCGATGGAGAGTGAACAAAGGGTATTCTCCTTTTTTTTCTTTTCACGAATCGCAAGAATCTGTGGCCATGGCCACACATCGCCCCATGTTCTGTTGATAAAATCCTTAAACGAGGGAAAGCTGGTGCACTGTCTATTTTAAATAAATGCCTGGAGCAGTTTGTTGCTCTTGCCAAGCTCAAGGACATCACAATGGAGTTGAACCATCACCCCTCAGCAGACTAAATAATTACTCCATTTCCTGAGCAACGCTTCCTCACCTTATTCGACAATCACCTGTATCCCCCCGGATAAGAAACAAAGCAACCCAAAACAATAACATTTTTCCACGAAACCGTTGCCTTTTATTTTGAATAGCACCGCCTGACGCAATTTGCCCGTGATGCAGGGTAACTTGATGGCGGCGCGCACTCGAGGGCGCCCAAATAAGGGAATCAATCGGGACCGCATGTGGGAGGGTGTCGGTGCGCATGAACGCGCTCAAATGTCGCGTGCACGTTGCTCGGCGCGGGGGCGCGAGAGAGGGAGGAGAGGGAGTGAGGCGGGAGGAGGAGAGGGGAGGGGAGGGGGCGGCTTTTCGGGGAGGGAGGGGGCGG
>OMPJ01039376.1:43031-58305 GCA_900312935.1 Carapus acus | reverse complement strand
CCTACCCCTCCCATGCACAAACTGACACCTTGCTTAAAAAATCACAGATGGTCCACCCTGCTTCCTCCACACTTTTCTCAGCGGTGTCACTGCTTGCTATTAGGCAGAAAATATGATCAACAAATTAGATTAGCTTTTTCTAGGAGTTCTTCGACTGGTGACAATCCGATGACTCATTAAATTATCATTTCCCACATCTAGAGAAACACCAACTTTTGACAATTAGACGCTCATCTCAAACTGTCTTCCAATCATCCTCTGACAATTTACCATATGATGCGCTCATGCTGTGTGTGTCATCTGTTGAAACGCAAACATTACACCGCCCATTCTTTTGGAGCCCAATACAATTGACACAGGTAGTGGCATGGTATGGCGAGAATGATTTTTTTCCCTCATTCTATGTGATGACATGGAAAAAAATCTTTGATCTGGAGTGGTGAGATAATCATCCGTATCTGAGTCCTGATTTCCATCTCCATTCAGCTCTCCCCTAGAAACTCCATAAGCCGCCATCAACAGTGGAACTAATCAGGGTTATTACCACTCTCCTCTCTGAATGGCACACTTCTCCAGATGTGGGATCTGTTCTCCACTGCAATCCAGTTGTTGGCTGCAGGACAGTCGATGGATATATCATTGGTATGAGGTGGTGTGTGTTAAATGTAGTTTTTAATTTGCTCAGGGCGTCCATGTATGGACTTTCAAATGAAATTCTTAATGTGAGGCAGTCCATTTGCTGCACAAAACTTTTGTCACAATGAAAGGTTTTTATTTGTGACGACAAGGTGCTAGGAACAAAACAAGGCAGGCCGGCAGGCAGGCAGGTAGGTAAGTAGGTAGGTAGGTAGGTAGGTGGGTGGGTAACTTATCAATCCATTGATTTGTTGATCCTGGAAATTTAAAGTCATGACAGCTCAAATTCAGAACATCGGAAATATCTTTAAAAAAACAAACAAACAAACGGTATTTCAGTAGTACAGTACAAATCTGACCAAGAGAGTACTCGTTACCAGGTATAATCCACATACAGTATACAGATGCAATACTGCAACGATAGTCGCCGCCAAGCATGTACAGAAGAGTATCTAGTACATATACATACAGCAGCATACAGTATAGTATAGCAATCATGTATTGCTCTGAGGATAGACAGTCTATGATTTATTGCACAAAACAGTTAATGGTAACTTGAAATACTTGTTTTTGTCTGGATTTGCCAAAAATATTGAATCATCCAATGTGATGTCCTATAATTGTTCCTCCAGGTATGGCAAAAACAAGTGGAATACAGACTGCAGATCACACAGGAACTTTGTCAGACACTTAATAAAGGTAGCAAAAAACAAGATTTACTTTTCTCAAGGAGCTTTAACATTTGGTGACATAACACTCCCATCCTTGGGCTAAAACAACTAACAAGTCAGATGGTCAAATCATAGTGATAAAAGAAGTATACTGCAATAAAAGTGCACTTTTGATTTGAATTTTTACCACAACACCATACAAATTTGGACCGATGACCTTGTTTTGCTTTCTGACACTGGTACTTGTCAGTAAATGTGTAATACCTGCACCACGCTGGACGCTAAATGTCACCTTTTCAGGTAGTCTGCAGCTAAAGTAAAGAATCCTCAAACTTTGTAGTAAACATGGTCTGCCTGTGGCTAGAACCCTGGTGCCGCTTGGCATGTGAGACAGCCAGTTTGTGCCGCTGTGTCAGTGCAGCCTGGAGGACAAGGACACCAGCATGACTCCACATTGGGCCAGAAATTTGCCAGCTCCTATTTTCAATTCTTTTCAACATTCATTTGGGATAATGTAGGTGTCAAAAACACAGGTTCCTCATTGTTACTGTCAGAGTACCATGCTTGCAGTTTTTGGGAAACTGGAGCTACCATCTGAATTTAACAATTTGGGCAGCTGTACAATTAAATACAATCACCACTTAACGCCTCTCTGTAGAAAATGGCCAAAGTTTCAAAACGATGCAGAAGCATTGCAGAGAACTTTGCTTCCGTGTTATTTTTAGCAGATGTTTGAGTATGCTGCCGTATCATGAAAGCTTGGCTTTTATCCAAACCAAGGTCCATCTGCTTGCAATTTGTCTTATGCTGGACGAGTGTCTTCATGAAGTTTTTCTTTCTCTTCTGTCCTGTCTCTTCTCACCACCCTCTCAGCTAATCACCTTACCTCCCATCGTCTCCCCTAAGCCAGTATAGCCCAATATGCACAGCTGTGGATGGGTCAAAAGCAGAGAAAATGAGATATCTGAAATGCATCATGATAAAAGAATATCATTAAATGCTGAAAACTAAAACTGAACATTTTTATGGGATGGGATGTAGTTCTCCAGTGTTCTCCTCTCCCCCTCTGTACTTTGCTCTCAGATTTCTTTTACTTGGCCTTTTCATTGCTCCCCATTCGCCCTGATCTGATTTCTCCTGCTCTGAAATCACATCTGCTCTCCCCTTTCCTCTCCTCCCTCCTTTTCTCTCATCTCATCTCGTTTAATGTTTTCTCTCAGCATCTCCTTCACTTCCACCTATCCTCTATCGCCTGTCCCCAACCTCTCCTCCTCTTGTTTTCCTTTACTCCCCCCCACAACCCCCTGCCCCCTCTTCTCTTCTCCTCCTCCTCTCTCCTCTCCCCTCCTCTCCTGTTGGTGATGGATGATGGGTCAGTGTGCAGTCTCTCAGACAGTGATGGCCTCTGTCACTGTTCAGGCTGTGTGGCTGTTAGCATTATCTGTCCTCATCCTCTTCTAACTGTATCGCCAGTCTTCTTAGGTCACCGACTCTGCAGGGAGAGTGGGGGAATTGGTTTCTTCGTCTGACAGAATTGTCCAGAAAGAAGGACGGTTGATACTGATGGTCATAGAGCTTCTTCAGCATGTGCCATTTTTCTGAATCACTGTGCCTTTTTTTTTCCTCCCATCAACACATTATATTTTCTTGAAATTTATGATCCTGGTTCCAATACAAAGGTCAAGGAGACTTTGGCATATCTTATCTGGATGCTGTTTATTTTATTTTCATTTATGGAAAAAGGCTTATGTCATGAAGCACCAAAGATGAAAAAAATGTCATCCATTTGGATTTCAATTTTTTTTTTCCGCTAAGAGCAAGGTGTTTATTGATGAGAAATTTCACTTCTTGCATATATTTATCACAGAAAATTTCATTTATTGCTAGAGATGTCCGGGCCGATATTATCGGCCTGATATTAGCATAAAAATTTGATATCGGTATCAGATTTTTTGCTTTAAAACCGATAAAATAAAAACTAATAAAAATAAAATAATGCTTGCGTTACACCGAAATAGTGCCTATGCACTCCTTACTTGCGCAAATATCGGTACTGGCTGTTATCGGTATCGGTAAATTCAGATTTGGACAATATCGGCATATCGGATATCGGCAAAAAAGCCAATATTGGACATCCCTCGTTATTGCACATACAGTATCTTGTTGTTAATTTTTTGGTGGATACCCAACAATGATGCTTTGATCGCTGAAACGCTCTGCTTGTTTTCAGTTTGTGCTAAATGTGGCTTTGTGGTTACCTGTGTCTTCATACAGATGTGCCTTAATCAGTTTCTCTCCTAGCTTAAATATGTTTGCTGGTAACACTTCGTGACTTATATTTGTGGGTTCATGATATTCCCCTCATCACCTGCCTTGCATACAAACTACCTCCATGAGTAGCCTGGAACATGTTTTTCATCTTTATCCTTCTGCTGGATTTACAAGATGACAGTAAAAAATACAGCCATATGGGTCGTTATTGTGGAGTCTATCTACAACAGTGGCGTTGCCAACGGTGGCAAAAGATACTTAGTATTCTAGGCTTCACAAGTGTGGCCTCTTTGTGAGCAATCTATAAGCACATGAATGTTAATAGAGAAGAATCCATTGTCCTTCAAAGAATTATCACTTTTGCAAGCAGAAACTTTTGATGTCACAGTATATTCCATCTAATATTGTGCTCAGTTTTCATCAAATTCAGCAGAATAGTCCTTCTTCAATGTGTTGCAAATTAAAACTCGCTATTTGGACCAAATATTTTGGGGAAATGTTTAACTTGAAAATTGTACATATGTGAACATGAGTAGATTCCTAACTGGCTTGACCGAACATGGTCACATGATCGAAACAGAAAATGAAGAAGTCTGGAGCATCTTGTCCATGTGATTGCTCTTGTGTCCCCTTTGGTTGGCTTTGTTAGATCTCGTTCTGAATGGAAACATTTTTGTTTTTTGTATGGAAAAATAAATATATTTTTTCATTTACACAACATTTGCTGTTGTTGAAGGGGTTGTGTTTCAGAGTCAATGTTCATTTTTATTAGATTTTCATGTCAATGTCTGACCTTCACTGAAGCGCCTCTGATAATATGACTTTTTTTTTTTACTTTTTCCATGTCAAAAAGTGAAATATTTTGGCAGAGAGCTTTATTATCTTGTGTCTCCCTCAGCTTTTGTTCTCTAATGAATATGCTAGATTATCTGGAATCCTGTACGTAAGAGACAACTGGAAACAGAGTTGTGAAATGCTCACAGGGTCTGTGTATTGTTGATGCATATTTGGCTGTTGGCTCTTTGGTAAGGGGGGATATCATAAAACATGACTCAGGGGCGCGGGGGCGGGGTGGTGGTTCCACAATATGTTCCCTGTGGGAACGGTTGTAAAGGAACCTCAGTAATAGTGGCTGGCATGGGATAATTGTGCCCTAAAGGCATGTCATGTTCTTGCACGTCTAGGCAAAGGAAACACACCAAGACCCTGCAGGCATTTAAATGAACGCACTATAGATACAGACCCTCAGAGGGGTAGATAAGAGGGGAGTTGAAAAAAGGAAGGATGAAAAACATTGATAGAGTGGTGTGTCATGTCAGATTTACACAGAATCTGCGCTGCCAAGGAGAGAAATACTCATCAGTATCATAATGGTAATTACAAGACACAAGAATTTCCTTTTCTGACATCTGCCTTTTGGCTTTGTGGCTTGTTGAGAGTTTGTCAACACAAACCTCCAAACGGAGCAATGATTCCAGCTACAGCGGCAGTGGAAGGTGGCACACAGGCATCAAAATAATCAATTACGATCATGGGAACAGTCTGCTCAATGCTGTGGCTTGTTTATGTTTAAAATGTTTTGCTCTGCATACCAGGTTTATGTATGGTCTGCGCTGTCATTTGTCTTTCTGTCAGCATTAGATGGATAAGGATATTCTTTTGATTTTGCTCGAACAACATATACCTCCGTGTGGAAATGAATTTTGGTAGCACACAAATTAATACAAATCATATACAACAAATTATATAACTTATTCCTGCCTTGCCTATACATCCAAGCCACAACTTCAAAGACTTAAAAAGGTCATGCCATCTCACCAGTAGATGTCACTGCATCAATAGTGTAAGTTGTTTTTTAGCCATAACTAATTTTTCATTGCTCAACCCAGAATAAAGTGAACTGAATTCAGATTTTTTGACAGCTCCTCATTTAAGGTATCGTGGTGTTGAGTTGTGCAGCAATGCTTGCTCAAGTAATGCCTTTTAATGATAGTAACATTGCCTATTAACTTAAGGACGATTGTCTGTCGCCAGCTTGAGAAAATTCTAGATGTAGTTTCAAACAAAATATAATTGGCGGCATAGTGAATGCTGCAATAAATTGAAATAGCAAAGGTAGAAATAGAGAGAGAGGGAGAGAGCGAGAGAGAGAGAGACGCAGCCAATCATTTTGTCCTTTTGTGCATTTGTGAGCCATTTGTAATCTTCAGTCTACAGGTGCCAGCCATAAATTTCTTCTCATTGATTTGTAGTATATATAGATTTCTCCCTGCCCTACAGCCAGCGGCTAAAATAAGCTTTGTTTGGCAGCTCATGCACTTGTAAATCTGCCTGTGACATTTTGATAGCGCTTGACACACTTGGGCTGGCGAAAATATCATTAGAATGGGACAGGATTAAAATCTGTCGCTCAAAGAGTCTGTTATCAACAAAACCAGCTCCAAGATGCTCCGAGTCAAAAATGATGTAAACCAGCGACAGAGGAACGAGCGAAGGGTGAGAAACAGGGATAAAAGTTTCAGGAAGGAGAGGGAGATACCCAGGGGGTGGGCCCACCAGTTTGGACACCCCCCACAGCCCCCAGTAAACAAAGTGGCAAATATTTCAGCCGTCATGGCCGAGTGTAGGCAGCTGGTCCCCTTTGCATGGCAATGAGAGGAAAGGAGGAGAGCCTATCTCAATGGACCCCTTCAACCCTGGGAACCCTCCACATAGCACAGTGCTGGTCTGTACTGCTTCCCTGGGTTATCTTGTTTTTCCCAGACTCAGACTTGGACTCCCCTCCTGCTCCTCAGTACATCCTCAAATCCGTGTAGGTATTTCTTCGATTGATCTCAATTCAAATAGTTACTTCCAACATACAGCACCTAGATAATTATGCACAACAACTGGTTTCAGACCACAAACTGACAGGTGACAAATGGTTCAATAATATCGTTGTAATTTGATCCATTAATCAAGAGACACTGGAAATCAAGAGACGCATTACAGAAATTCCTCATTATTAATGGCCAGCTGTCTGTGTGGTGACAGGCTTACGCAAATTTAGTTTGGAGCGGTCCATCCTGGAGGGATTGCCAAATCCTGAACCTGCTCATCACATCAGTCAAATATATGTAGAAATTCAACTATTTTGTTGAGTTTTTTTTGTCTCCTACAAATAAGCTTAGCATCCCTTTCCACCAATAGGATGAAATTGTTTTTCATTGTTATGGTTTGTGGTGGATTCTAAATCAATGTGGTTTAGACTGCCTCGACTGAAGCATGGGAGCATGCCAAAAGGTTGCTCGTTACATTCCAGGCTCTTCAAAATTGAAGTGTCCATGAGCACTAACTCCATGCTCTGAGTTTCTCTCAGGGCTCTGAGGATGGACTAAATGTGAAGAATCTATCATTATAGATAAAGTATATTAAAGTCAACCAGGAACCAAAGAACATTCAAACAAAGACCTGTTTATGTTTCGAAACGATAGTTTTGTCGTGCATTTTCCTGATAGCTGCCATCAATTCATTAGCACTCTGCCCTCCTGATCTTCTGATGTTCCTTAGTTGAGACTCAGTTTGGTACTCCCAACTATACTCAATGCATCTATGATACACCGTGTATGAGTATGAGCAATTATTAAAGGGGATGTCCGATATTGGCTTTTTTGCCGATATCTGATATGCCGATATTGTCCAACTCTCAATTTACCAATACCGATATCAGTCGATACCGATATAGGCGCCGGTAAACGCTTCAGGAGCGCATAGGCACTATTTCGGTGTAACGCAAGCATTGTTTTATTTTTATCGGTTTTTATTTTACAGGTTTTAAAGCCTAAAAATCCGATACCGATATTACATTTTTATGCCAATATCGGGTTGATAATATCAGTGGGCCGATATTATCGGACACCTCTAATTATTAAGCTTTTGTCAGTGTTAATACAGGAACAATAGGACATCACCCAATGGTATTACGGTACGCTCGATGATAGCATACACAGCTTCACAGGCATCCCTGTCTATTAACAGACAGACTGAAGATGACAATGTGTTAAGATGCTACAATGCAGATACAAAGCTGTAAGGTAGTCACTTATGAGTGGAATAGAGAAATTCAGGTTTTAAAGTTGATGCATGTTTGATTTATTCATTTCATATACTGCTCCAGGAGTTGCCTGCTTCTGGAAGTACAACACTAACAACTCTGCCTCTGTTTTGTTTCTCTCATGAGTTGTGTGATGATGCAGTTGTTTGTATGCTCTCTCACTCTGCTGTACCTTTTGTGATATGCTGTGGCACCTGCAACATCACTTAATTCAGTCTTGAATTACTACCACAGCAATTTTACCGGCTGTTGTGATTTTCAAGTCACTTATGTGCACCCACATCACGGGCATTGCTTGTCTTTTGCAAGGTTAATCATTCTACAGAAATTTCCCCGAGTAGTCAGGACTTTCGTTGCAACAGACATCTTAAAAGGCCCTAAAAGCTCCCTAACGTGAAGCTGTGAGCTTTGTTGAATTGACTTATTATGTTTTTACCTAATAAAAGCATTTGACACCAAAGCATCTGCACTTTTTATCTGAAATAAAACCATCATTTCACTGTACATCCAATTACCATGCGACTAATAAAATTTGAATCCTGAAATAGTTTTTAGGTATTGTTGTGGATTGTTGACAGCTCTTTTCAAATGTTCATGCACACAAATGCACGCTCACATTTCTTACAGTGATAGCCTGGACACAAAAGAGGCAAACGTGTTTTTGGCTGAAAGTAAAACCACATGACTTCTTATCTCAGTGCAACCGTAGAACGCACCTGCCCTGGAAGCTTTGGACTGCAGAATGCAGTGTGTCTGTGTTTGTGTGTGTGTGTGTGTGTGTGTGTGTGTGTTTGTGTGTGTTTGTGTTTGTCAACAATGTCAACCTTCAGGTGAGGTGTTGATCATTGTCTTGGTTCAAGCAGACAATAGATGAAGTATGTAATAGTTCTATTGAAGATTACCATTTTACATTGGAATCTGTAATGGTTGAACTGTTTTCCCCCATGTTATAACTTTCTGAATTTTACTGGTCATCAATATTGATTGTGAGGTTGAGAACTGCTCATTGCTGAGACTCTGCGTGTGATAGCATGATCCACTTTCACGGTAGTAAGTTAGGGTTTTGTTTAAACATTAAAAGGAAGTAGTTCAGGGTGAACTGATGAACTATTTTCAACTCAATCAATCAGCCATTTGGATTGCACTTTCAAGCCTCGGTCACTGTATCGAGGCAAGATTGCCATGTGTAGAAAATAATTTCCTGAAGATCTGGAGGTGTGATGTGGATGATATTCCTATATTGTAGTTGGTCTCCTGTTGTCAGTTTGTGATGTGCCCTTTTTCAGTTACATTTGTGTCCTTGTTCAAACAAACAAGCATTTGTTTCATCATTTGTTATGAAGAAAATCTAACATTGCTGACTGCACATAGTGTCACTCACAGTTGTCTGGCTCACAGACGCCCGAGCACAATACCTACCATGATGCATGAATGTGTAGATGAATAGAAGGAAAAACATTTCAAGCACGATCTGTTCTGCACGTGTTTTGAAATGTGGAGTGACCCTTTTAGGTACTATAGATGCTTCATCATCCATCCGTCATGAATTAGCGAAACAAGATGTTCAATATGTTCAGTTTGGTCTTTTTTTAACCATGGTTGGTGCTGCTGATTTTGCTGATTAAACTGTATCCATGCTCTAATCAGTCAGAAGTGATCAGCCGATTAGTTGACGTTGCTCCTGGATTTTTCTTTTGGAGTTGCAGGCTGGCACAGCAGCACTTAATGCTTACCTGCAGCCTGGTTACAGGTAAACAAAAAGAAAAGGAAAAGAACTCCTCAAACTAAGGGCAGACGTAGGGCAACAAATACGAAGTCTGTTTTTAGTGCGTGACGGCAGCCACAAAAAGCTCATCCTCAGCAATATTTCCAGTGTTATTGTCTTTGACGGTTTTCCTGCTGCTACAGTCTGTCACTGGATTACAATGATTCATCCAAAACCCAAAATAGACAGCAGGGTTTCAAAGCGCCAAGAACACATCCTGCAAAATCTGATTTCAGGGCCGAGAATAGTTGAACAAGGAATTAAGCCAGGATGCCTTCCTTCTCCACATAGACTTCTCCTCACTGCGCAGTTTATACTGTAGTGAACAATCTGGCATGTACTGTAAGTGTGTGAAAAATTATCATGAGTCTCCAGAAATCTCACAATGTCTGGCAATTTTACTATTGCTTATTGTCACACTCTCCCTCCACATGAATGAAATTTGGACTGTTGCTCGTACAAGTGTTGGTACTTCTTGCAAGACATTAATCTTGGTAATACATTCACGGTCAAAGTGTTGTCCCCCAAAACAAATCCCAGAGAAAGTTTCCACAAATTATTGAAAAGTGACAGAAATACTCCAAACTTCGTCTTTCATGCTCATACAGTGCGGTGAATATGTGCTGAGAGAATTGCTCAGCGCAAAGTGCTCAATACATGATAGCAGAAAACCCCGATTCGGACACACGATTTGGTCCTGCTCTACCTTTTGTCCATAGTTGGGTCTAGTTTAGTAAATGAGAGGGTGTATTTGAACACATGCACACCTTATAATTCATACAATACCAATGAATGCTTCATTTGTTTCTTTACAAACTGTTTAGCAGTTGTTAATACTCTTCTGTTGGACTCGTGGCGTTCTTATGTCTCAAATGACAGCCAAAGCTGCCAAAATGTTTGTTCCAAACTCTGTTTGAACAGAGGGATACTGTACTTCACTGTAAGGTATGTACTGTATACGCATGGAAAACAACAGCTCAAAGCCTGACATAAACACTTAAACAACAGAGAGGAGATGAAGCTTGAACATTAGCTCGTACCTCCACAATTTCTTCCACGGTGCTGCTTTTGCTATGGGCGTTGAGTTATGAGCAGTAGATTGTCTAAATGAGTTTCCATTATTGTTCGATTTACATCATTTAATACACGCTATGTTCCAATATTCCACTCATCATAATGTTGATGTCCAATTTCACGATACACAAATGCATAGCGATTAAGTACTAAACAGAAACTGCAACAATCGGCTGGGATTACAGTTAGTCCTAGATATGGTACAATGAAAAGTGCAGCTTGTGTGGATCTCCGGTGACATTTGCAGCCTTTCTTCTGTCATCAGAAAATATGTGGAAAGCTCATAGATGCGTGTTAGTTCAGTAGTCAGTGTTGTAGGAGGGTCTTTTGGGTTTGTTGGAGAGTCTCTCTAGACTTGAATTCAGAAAGTCAAAGGCATGGTGGGACCATGTCAAAGCCGCTGTACTGTAGACTGGCAGGGACATGAAACTTTCCGCCTACGCTCGATGGGCGTGGGTGGAAGTGTGTAGGATCTCTCGGCTCTTCTGTGATCGCCCTGGTTTCAGTGGTGTTGAGGGCAAGGTTGTTATCAAAGAATCACTCAGCCAGGTTTCACACCTTTTCCCTGTAGGCTGTCAGGTTATTGTCTAATATCAGCCTTGCTGGGGAGGCATCAACAGCAACCTTTATCATTGTGAGAGAGAAGGATGCAGACATCACTGGGGCTTTCTTTATAGCAGGTGAAGGTACAGGAGGATCACTGAATGACACTGTGTCTTCTGTAGAAGAAAGAGCAGGAGAAAATGTTTAGTGGCCCTGATCATGTGCCAGTACAGAGACAACTGAATAATGTCAAATTCAAAATGGAAAGCACTTTCAGTGTACTTCCAGTGATTTTCAATTTTAATATCAGTGCTAAATGAGCAGAGAGGAGACATAATTTGTTTGTAATTTCTCACCATAGATTTAATCGCGTAGAATGCATTTGTTGTCTTCTGTACTGCCCTGGATGAAAAATGCCACCCAAATTTGACTCCACATGTGCATCCACATAGAATTTAATTGACATTGGATCTGACTCTTCATTCATTCTCATTGTTAGCCTGAGGGAGTGTTGTGCATGTGGTCACTTACTGTATTTTTGACCCTCCACCTTACGGCTGAGCAAATGTCTCAATAAGGGGGAAAGTGTTCAAACTCAGAATGGACTGTGAACAAGTCTCTCACAACCAATTCATATCGAAAGTTTTTGTGATTTACTTGGTTATAGGTTGCACAGGCCTTGGCAGAAAATTATCAAGTGCATGAAGTCGCATCTCCCCAGGAAAGGGTCACAAAAAACAACCCAACTGTGCCCCACATCAGCAGAGATTAAATCCCACCTCAGCGACATGTATGAGATGATGCAGCGCTATTTTCACACCAGTTCCCATCATTCTATGAGTCGTAAAATTCATCAGCATTACAGGTAGAAAACTGGCCAATGCTGTGTGTACTTCTGTACATCACAGCGTACATTGGGTTTTCTCACTAGCAGCAAACCTGACCAGGGTACGCTTTGAACAGTACAATGAAACTGTGAGTAATTAATCGCTGCCTCAAAGTGATTCCCAAAAACATTGCCAACAACACAACATCTTGGTGAGTGGGGATGTTTTCCCAGTTCCCCAGAGGCAGTATTTGATATGTGAGCCTGCCAGCAACCAAATGCTGCTGTTTTTAAGTAGGTACTAGTCCTCATTACAGCCCTGTTTAACAGGGTTTAACTTTGGTCAAATCAAAAGCTTAACAGTGACTTTGCAAAGACTGTGGCATTTTTATTAAGGAGCAAGGTGCTAATTGTGTGTTGGCACATCATCCAATTGGGCTAGTCTCACTAATATTTTGAGATTTTTTTGTTGCTGTTTGTGCACATGCCAGTGAGTATGTGAGGTACTTAGTATTTATTATTCTGTTTTTGTACAAAAGTGCACCTTCACAGATGTTTGCTAATGAAAAACAGACACAAACAATCTATTCATATGATTCTGGAGGCAAGTTTCCAGAATGATGGAGTGCTTAAGAGGAAAACTGATCTGGAATATGCAAGTTAATTAGCAAAACAAAATTTGAATTAGTTAATTTAAAGAGGGATTTTGGAAAAAAAACTTGCAAAACCTGAAGTGTTTAGTCATCAGTGCTTGCTCCAAAGTTGTAAGAGCAAAAACTGTCTTGACACTAAAAGAAGCCACCTGAAAAGATTTACCTGTATACCTTGATTTCTAAGTGTGTGATGCCAGAAGGTAGTAACCATATTTAAATCAGGCAGCTATGGTGCTAATTGTGTAGAGGTACACTATTTTTTGTTCGCTTATTCATTTCTAAAAGTAACAAATCTTCCATGCTCCTCACAGTCAGTCCAGTTGCCGGCAAGTGCAATAAAAGGAGAAACAGGCAAGCAGATCTGCAGAGGTGTAAGAGGAAGTCAAACAAGGAGCAGACTGAGTTGAAGACTCACTGGCAGCTAAACTGATAAATGGCAGAGCAGAGCCTCAAAACGCATGGCAGGTGTGTTGGTCTCATGACAGGATCAGTCACGGATCAGATTAACAGCTAACTGCAGTGACTAAGCCGCCTTTGACACACTGCATTAATCGGGGACTGTCTTATCTGGATAAGTATGTCAGGGTTTTTTTTCTGGTTTACTTTATTAATCCTCAGGGACTTTGCCTCTCTGCATTAACAACCTTTTTTTGAGGCACGGGAACAGTGAGGAGCTCACTGAGCAGGGGTGCAGTGTAGTGCTCAAGGAGACATTGGATCGTTTTTGAGAGGAATATTTGATCAAACCATCAACCAACTTCTGGTTTTAAAAGAAATATCATACCTCCTTAGTCACAATGTCCCCAATTTATTGTTGGTTATTGTGGCACCAATATCCAACCGTTCTTCCATAGATGAGGATATTGCAGGCTTACACAGTTGATGACCATATCATACTGTTCTTACAAAGATTCCCGAAAAATTCTTTTTTTTAACTTGAATAGACCACAGCCGACTTTTGTGCTCACTCACTTGCATGTGATGTTCTCTTAGTTTTGATCCTCCCTCCTTTGTGCAAACACATAGCTTTTCAGATTAACTCATTTCCATCCAAATGTGATCTGGCTTGATTTGATTTGCTATCCAGAGCAATTGCCTTTCATATTAATGCGATTATGTCAAAGAACAAAGTGGCCATTACACACAGACTTATGGTGCAACTGGGAAAAACGACCATCACTTTGCCATCAGTAACATCCCCGTTGAGGGATATGGGTATTAGGAAAGAGAGATAAGACGCACACACACACATCCACACTGGCACACACCCCACATCCACACTGAGTTGATGATTCTAATCTTAGTCTCCTCTTTTCCTTGTACAAGTGACTATGGTTACAATGCTGCTGTGAATCTTGACTGAATAACAAACAAAGCAGTGGGTCTGATTTTATCACCTTCTCATCATTAATGTGTGTATAGCGACACGGCGACAATATAGAGTTATCCTGCTAAGTCCTGTGTTGCTGAAATGCAATTTAAGTGACAGCAATCTTCTGTTTTTTTAATCTACCTTTGGGTGTTCTGTAAGAAATAATTACTTCATCCCCCTGTCTCTCCTTGTTGCACACTCAAGGGCAGAGCTTGCAGTGCATAGAATCCGTACCATAAGCCTAATAATAGACATGTTCAATTACACTGACTACGCTCAGGTAGGACGATGGTCATGGTGTCAGCCCGCCGCCTCTGCTACAATCTGCAGGTGTTGATAGAGCAGATGGCATTTCCAATGCAAACATGTACATTAAGATTTGATGAACAGACTGATCAACGGATTTGATATTCATATTTTTTGTGGTCATCCTTCTGATTTTATTGTTGATATACCCTTTCTTTCCCCAGCCTAGTCTTTGGTGTTTCAGTTGGAGTGACTTACCATAATATCCCTCGAAAATCTTATTCTTATTTTGAATTTACAGTGTTTTATTGTACAATTCAACAAAATAAAAGATTTGTAACATTCAAGGGTTTTTAAAAGAAGTGGTGCAGGCTGCATCTAAAAGCCACATATTTCCAAGTCAGCTGAGTTTCTTGTCAAGTCAAAGGTCTTGAATCCTATGTCCTCATTTTTGTCTCGGTGAGAGCATAGTTTTTAAAAGATATGTTGGAGCACTGAAATTGCTGATAATGAAATTACACAGACAATTGCTCACAGTCTCACACGCACACAACAAAAAAGCTGTTGAATAATTTCGTTTTGATCTGTGCTTTCATTTCTAAATTGGGAAGTTCTGATTCACATTATGTCAGAGTGAAGAAATGACCGGCTAATGTGTCTTTGACATTTTCAAAGCTTGAGTGAGTACACTTTGTGACACAAATTTGCAATATTCGTTGATGGGTGCTGGAACTATGCACAAGCACCCTCTGGTGGTCCATCTTGTAACTCTGCAAAGACCCAACACCTGTAGTTGTAAAATACTCCTAAACTGTATCAGCTCAATTTTTCAGTCCCTCAGTTGCGTTTCTTGTTTCCACTAATGCCATTTTAAGTTTTTAGAAAGCTTATTTGGCAATTACGTTTTAGTTGTACTGTTGTCAGATTACATTCAAACTTCTTCCTGGTTTCCCTCTGACCAGCCATTGCATTGTGGGGACTGTGCTGAAACATGTATGCAGCAGCACTGTGTGTGTGTGTGTGTGTGTGTGTGTGTGTGTGTGTGTGTGTGTGTGTGTGTTTATAGGACAGAGCACATGTCTGAAAGGGAAGGCTGCATACCCTTGACAAAAAAGTTGGACCTT